>JAQZBX010002268.1:0-73652 GCA_029593785.1 Cabassous unicinctus
TTTTTATTTATTTATCCCCCCCTTGCTGCTTGTGCTGCTGTGTCCATTCGCTGCGTGTCTTCTCTGTGTCTGCTTATCTCCCCCTTGCTGTGAGGTCTTGCCGCATCAGCCCACGCCGTGCGAGCCGGCCTGCCCTCACAAGGAGGCCTCAGGACGCGAACCCGGGCCTCCCATATGGTAAACAGGGGCTCTATCCACTGAGCCACACCCGCTTCCCTTTCTGACTCCTAAATTCATATTTTCTCTACCTGAAACAATGAAATTATATGTACTTCTTACGATAAAACCTAACATTTAAGTGTATGTATGTGTGTGCATCTATATATATTTGACACCATTCACAAGTAAATGGTGGGATGGATGTCAGAAATAGAACAAAATTCTGAAACAAGAACAGTAATAAATGTCAGCTAGAACATTGATTGATTCTAAGAACCTCCTAAGTACCTTTAATCATCCTCCTTAAGTAAATCTCCACACTGGGCTTGCTAAGAAATTAAGATTTACAGTTACATGCAGTAAATTTAGTTTAAGTTCACCTACATTTAGAAGAAAGGAGGATGGACTTGGTTATCATTACTTTCATGGTATCTAAACTTATTACAGTTGTGCAAATTACTTTTTGAATATTAAACTGGATGGACTTCCCTACATTCTTCACAACTAGTCAGCTGGTAAAGTAACAGTTTCCCAAAACAGTAACAGCAGTCAGAATAGACTCTTGTACTACTGGGTGCTTAGACTGCTCATCCAGCTATATTTTCATGTGATTGTTTGTCTTGCAAGCAAATGCTGCATCAAATTTTTATTTTGTCACCCACTCATATGCATGCAGAAATGAAAACCAATGCATCATACCAGGTAGAAAAAGAAAGCTGGTGTACTAAATTAAGTATTTGAGATTTCATATAATAGGATTATATGTATATAAACTTGTTCCTAGAGTTCCCTACTTGTCAGTTATCATAATATCAAAATGCATCCCATGCTTGATAGATATATCCACCTACGCTATACACATGCATTACATCATCTTTACTAATTTTGCGACAAAACTCATCTGCTTGGTAAATAAGTTACCAACTTCTACTCTTCTTTAAACTCCTAATTCAGGACTTCTAAGTGATCCCTGCTTTCTAAGATCCACTGCGTAGAACAAGACTCTGCCTTAGTACAGCCATTATCAAACTTTGGAACCCTCAAGCATAGGGCATCAGGAGTTCCACAAACATTAAAGTAATTTCTGCCAAATATTGAAGAGTTACTTAGTCAGAGTAGCTAATTCAAAGCATTTTATTTATGCTTTGTCAGATCATATTTGGTTTGAAGAAAAAACAGTTGCTTAAATAAAAAAGGACTATTATTTATCATTTAAAAATCCTGGGCTCTAAATTATCAAAGAAGATCTTTTGAATAAATTTACATGAATTCACTTCTTCAAACCCCACAGGGAAACTGAAAGGCATTTTTGTTTTTTCTCCTTGGCAATGCCCTTCTCCCTTTTGGACTGCCTTCTTTGAGATGAACAGGAAGTGCTGCTTCACAGTAAATTGAGATGGTCAAAAAGAATCCACAGGAGCTTATCATAATTCACACAAGGAGCTTTAAGTCCAGTGAAAGACACTAAAAAACCCTCACTGACTCACAAACACATTGCATATCTTCTCCTTTATTTAAGGTCTCTATAGTCTACTTGCACATCACTTACACAATCTCAAAATTTCTAATTCATCTGTCTCTCATTCTTATTTTCTGAAACTCAGTCTGAAATCATATTATTGCTTCCTGAATACTGACCAAATTGTCAGGATATCTGATTGGGACTCTCTAGGTTAGGATGCATTATTTATCACCAGAAATTTTATGGTTGGTTTTATTAAGGAAAAATGATAAAGGATATGGTTTCTACATTCTAAAAGCCTAAAATATAAAATAATATTGGCTAACAAATGTTCTACATATACAAAACTGGATATGCAAACATAATTAACTGCCACATGTATTAACTATACTTCTACATAATATATACATATTTATACATAATTATATACACATATACTTTATATAAATGAATATATATATACATTCATAAAATGGCTAAATTCCATATTCCAGCTAATGTTATGACCGGATAATGTTGGCATCAAGCATCTGTGTATGGTGTGTTTGAAAAGAGAAAACTGAATGATTCTTTCATCAGTGTGGAAGCTCTTCCCTAAAAGTAATGGTAAGCTCTAATTCAAATTGATTTAGGCAGTAAAGAAATTTATTATTTCCCAAAATATAAAGCCTAGACTTTTTTTTTTTAAAACTGAGTGACTTAATGAGGTTATAAAAAGTCCAAGTTGTCTTCTTCTCTCTGACCTGCCTCTCACAGCAGCAGCTAGCCCACTTTTTTACTGTGGAGTAGAAGCCAGAGTAACTAAAGTAGCATCCAATGGAAGAGAAGGAGAGACAGCCACATTTATGGAATTAAAGTTCTTCTCTTCAAACTGGGGCAATTACATCAGTACCCATGCCTGGACTAACAACAGTTCTAGAACAATGCCATCTGCTGATAAACTCTTGTCTAGATTCCTGAACCAGTCATTAATGGTAGAAAATGAGATCACCACTATTATCTAATCAGAAACCACAACTAGAGTCGGATTTGAGTTTAGCTTCCCCTGAGTCAAATATGTTGCCTGGAAAAAGGTTAATACCTAAGTAAAAGAAGCCCAATTAGGAAGGAGAAAGTGTTGGAATGGATTTTGAATAGGGAAGAAAAAGGGCTCCCTACAATTGCAGTAAAAGCAGAAAATGAGGAAAATGTCACATATTTTAATCTTATAATAAAATGGTCATAAATTCACTTCCCAGTGGCAGATGTATAGGCCTGCTCTGTCTTATTAGAATGGACTTGACATAGTGGAACAGAATTATCTGCAGTACAAAGAAGAGATGGAAGATCCCACCAAAGAACAGAGAGCTTTGCTTTCAGAGTCATACAGAACTAAGTTTAAATCATGCTTCCTGACCCTGAGATCCATGTAACCTCTGAGAGCTTCCCTTACATAATACATATTTCAAAGGGTTTTGTTAAGATTAAATGAGACAGAATAATCAACATGCCAAGTACAGTGCCTGGAAGGTTGCAGGCATTCTGCACATGTTGATGCACCCAGAACCTACACCAGGGCAAGGCAAGAGAGGCGCCGCACCGGGGCAGACAGTTGAAAGAGCCCTTGCACGAACCTGAGAATTGAGCTAGATGCCTTTCTCGACTCACCCTTGTCCCAGCCCTGGACATCCCTATTTCCCCCAAATCCATACTCAACCACTTGCACATCGCTGAGTTCTATGAGCTTGCAGTCCAGTTGAGTCATTCTTGGTGTTTTCATCCATCCTTATCTAAGGTTATTTTACTTTTGTTAAGTTTCAACTTCCCTTTTTGATCATAGTGGACTATACAATTGCTACACTTCACGCTGCTTCACCTCCAACCCCCGCAAAAAGGAGTTTGGTGATTATGTGAATGTGTGACTTATTCTTTTCAATGTTTTGTACTTTGTGGATAAAAGGTGTTCATAAGTTCAAAGTCTTCCATTATTATTTGTACACTATTCAGGACGATCAGGGTAATTTGGCAACCACTTTTCTCCTTGGCAGAAGACAAGGCTGATTGCAGGGGTGGGGGGCGGGACAGTGTATTATATTCAGTTATTCGAGCTTAAGGTCATAAGCAATGAACAATAAAAGGGTCTTTGTTTTATGAATAAATAAAATATTTCTGATTTATTCCCTTGTTTTATAACACCAGCATACACTCATTTTCTAAATGTTTGAAATACCTTTTTTCCACTGCATTATAAGAAAAGTTCCTCCAGTTATAAATTTATTATGCAGTTTCTATTTTGCAGTCATGAATCTTTACTGCCCAAGAAAACTTTTATGCAGATTTTGAGATTCCCCATAAATTATGCCATCCTCAGTGATTCATTGCATTGAGATGTATTTATTGTTTAGAATAAAATGATGACTGATATACATAAGTTAATGCAGGGACACTGGAAATCACTAAAAAGAGAGTGATCAGAATTTCAAGACTACTTGCTTCTAGTACAAAATTAAATAGAAATCAGTCATTGGGGAACATAATTTATTTTTACTCACATCCTAGAAGTATGTCCAGTCATTCTTCAGCTTGCTCTGATAATTGAAATTCTCTGCCACAGCTGGAAATTTACCTCTCATTTCCCCCAGAAAATATTTTCAAGAGGATAAATTTTGCTCACACAATAAGTTAAGAGTTTAACTGTTTATGAGGAGTTTTTCCTTTTTGGTTATTTTTTGTATTTCATTATGCATCTCCATTTTAATTAATTTTGGTCTAGCAATCTTTCTCTTTGAGCATCTTTCTCCTTTTTAGAAGGGGAAGTCTTTTCTGTTAAGAATGTTGGCTACTTCACACTTAGAAAAAATACATCAAATTTCACTAACATTTGTTCTAATCTCTAGGAGCTGTGATAATAGATATCCATTCATAGGTCTGCAAGTTATTGAGTGTGTTATCTACCACTTTGTGTCTAAGCAGACACCAACACTATAATTTTAAAATAAGACTCTAACAAAGCTAAAACGATTTGAATTTCTATGTTGTCTATAGATCAAGTAAAAAACTCTTCAGACAAGATTACATGACTTAAGTCATATTCTTGTCATTCAACAGTTTTCCACCCTTATATAACTAGTCCTTGAATAAAAGTACAACAATGTATTCCTTCTTATAACATGTACTTCTAGAGAAAATAAAATATTCATAGTTTAGAATAATTATAAGGAATACTATTTCCGCATTCTCTAGATCTCTCTGTCTCTCTCCCTCTCTCTCTCACATACACTCACACACAAACACACACACTAAAATACACACTAAATTGTGACTCATCACATTGTTTTGCCTCTCCCAGGTAGCATGACACCTTGCTCTTAAGGTAACTCCAATCTGTTTCATGCTTAAACATTTGTTTACATTTTATCACAATTCCATGAGTAAATAAAAATTATCCCTACATCGAGAAATTGTTCTCTAGGTTTTCCTAAATTGTAAACGATTCTTCATTAGAGTTCAAAGTAAGGTTCTATGTCAAAATCTTCTTAATGCTGGCCTCTTAGATGCTAAAAAGCCTCAGTGTTCAGTGAACTGTAAGCAAGTCTCTTCTTTTTGATTCATTTTCTCTTACTGTAGAACATGGTTTTTGGCTTTACAGGGGTCTACTAAAATTTGTAAGAGATCTGGAGTAACAAGAAGAGGTTTTACATTGGTGTTCCATTTATACAACTTTCTGCCACTCATTACTTCATATTCTCTCCAACATCATCAACAGAGCTGAATTATAGACTCTACCACAGTAAACTAGACATGTGCCTAATAGACATTAAAGAAAAAAAGACTATGTTCAAGTTCATCTCCATGTAACGTCTTAAGCCATTAGTGAAAAGCTTGAGAAAACTACAAAACAACTGTTGCCCCAAGTTATCTTCCACTGGCAACCAGATCTGAGCATCTGGGTTGAGATTCAAAAGGGAACCAATGAATCCAAACTTCTGCAGTGCCCTTCTCTTCAAACTGTACCTTTTTTGATACCCCCTTTAGATGTAATTTCTCCTCCTATAGAAAAAAATATACTTTTTTTGTTTCAATTTTAAACTAACAGATGCCAGGTTTGTAATTACAAGCAAGAGCAGGCTTGTTCGACCATGAGCCTTGCCATCTTATAGCGGCCGGGAAGAAAACCAGAACAATTATATCAAAACCAAGGTCACCACTTCTGTAAGCCATGACCCAACATTTCCCTGTAATGACAGATAGTTTTACTACTGCAACTTGTTCATTAGTCTAGTTATCTGAACATTGGACTTTTAAGTTGGGCTTTAATAATCAATTATTTAATTTTTATTGTTTAAATGGTAGAGATGGACATTTTCTTATAGTTCATTTGGATTGCTTCCCCCGAAAAAAAAATTGTCGCACTCTTCTTTTGTTATGCAACTTGAGGCTATGCTTACCCAATATCTTTGCAACAGAGTAGACCCAAACTGTCCTTTTAAGGAACATTTTGATTATGACTGCTGGGATTGATCCTAGCAATAATATTCTGCAATATTAATAGCAGAAGTACTATTGAGGTACTTGTTCTTGTAAGGATCCTCAATTTCTGTAAGAGGCTGTCAACCCTACTCCAGCTTGGATGATTATTAAAGCCCATGATTCTGCATTTACCTGATAAAATCTGTTAACTATATTCTGGTTAGACGTTATAAATATCAGTTTTTCAATACATAGGAAAAAACTGATTAGAAGTTTAGCTTTAGTTTAACAATTACTGTTGAATTTATTAAAGTTAGAAATTAAAAATTCTTGTTCTTCCTTAGGCTTGAAATGTTATGTTCCTGACCACACCACATCTATTTGTAAATCCTACAGATTTTAGCAATTATTTCTAAAGGATCTTTGAATAGTATTTGGTTGCATTAACCAACTTTAGGCCTACTCCTTCAAACATGTTAAATAGCATTTATTAATTTCATTACTTTTACTTCCTTCTTAAAGTTCTTTTCTCTGACTTAATAAACACAAATTATCAGTGCCTAAATAACAGTTATAAACATAATTAAGTATGTTTATAGAGATGGTGAGTCTAATGTTGTTACTACCAGCTCTGATTATTCACTTGGTAAAATTTCTTAAAATCATAAATTTGAATTATTTAGTTACACATTTTCCATTAGAGTTGCAGGGGCTTCCAAAATAATGGGCCATGCACATTCTCTCATAAATTTATAACTATTTAAAGCATCAAATATGCAAAATTCACTTTAAAACCAAAATATTAGTATTATGATTTTTATTTTCTAAAATTTTTAAAACATCTTATTTTAAAGGTATTATTAATAATTCAACAGAATAGATGTAACAGATATCTTAGTTGTAAAGCATTGTGATAAAAATAAATATCTTCAAATGTACCACCTGATTTAAAAGTAGAAAATCAGTGATATTTGCAATGAATTTACCCGTGAGTTCAACATTGCCCCATCACTCTACTTCAGCCCAGACATAATCACCATCATTACTTAATTTTTTTTTTTGGTTTGCCACCTCCTTGCCTATTTTTATGTGTATAATATTATATTATATATGTATGTGCCCCTAAATAATACATTATTTAATGTTACTGTCTTGGTACTTTGTACAATTTTTAATCATTTTTACATAATTCTAAATCATACCATAGTTATAAGTAGACTTCTCATGAAAGAAGACCGCAGTAAACTGTGTCTACTCAATTTTTAATCTTCTCACCTCCTAAGAGATTTTTCTTATCTCCCCAACTATGCTGAAATCCTTTTTGTTTTCCCTATATAATGCGCTTCAAAAATTAAAAAGGGGTCAGTATCTTAGAGGGAGTTATTACATTATTGGATTCCCTTCTCAGAGAATTTTACAATTCTCACAAAGATTAATCATTTGATTAGATTTTTTTATTTATTTCTTAAGATATGTAGATATGTACCTCAGTCTAACTCTAAAAGCATTTGGACTTCGATGTAACCTAAAATGTGAAAAGCTTATATTTAATTTTAAAGACATTTGAAATTTATGGTGTCTTGTTTTATTTAATATTTAGGGGTCAGACAAATATTACAGATATTTGAAATGGCATTAGATTGATATTGGGAACTCTTAAATTGCTTTGCTTACTTGGGGTCACCCTTTCCTCAAATATCAAAATGTATACCAAAAAATTTTCATTATAGGAGCTTTTAACTTACCCTAACTTTAGATCATAAACCATCTTTGCATTCTATCAATCCTCATGAGTTAAAACTCCACTGTTTCATTTAATCTTTCCAAGAAGAAAGTAATCTATTTACATGTATTAGGTTATAGACGTTTATTCTTAAAATGAGATAAACAGGCCCACGTTAGACATTTCCATGGGCCATGCACATTCTCTCACATATTTATAACTATTTAAAGCATCAAATATGCAAAATTCATTTTAAAACCAAAATATTAATATTATGATTTTTATTTTCTAAAAATTTAGAAACATCTCGTTTTAAACATATTATTAATAATTCAGCAGCCCTTCACTCACTAGAACAGAGAGTCTCTTAACTGAAGGAGTACACGAATAGTTTTCAGGAGGTCTAAAAATGCCTCAAAATTATATAGATATTTTTTGTATACTTTTTCACTTTTTTTAAAGATATCTAAATTACATAAATGTCCCCTTGCAATACTTCTGTCCTGCCTCTCACCGTTCAGCACTGCTCATATCTACCCTGTCACTACAGATTAGTTTGCATTTTCTAGAGCAGGGGTTGGCAAACTAGGCAGCCTATAGGCTGGCTGCCTTTTTTTTCTAATGAAGTTTTATTAGGACATAATCATGCTCATTCATTTTGTGTTTTTTGTGTGTGTGTGTGTGTTATAAAATCTGGTTGGGTAGTTGGAAAAGAGGTCCTATGACCTGCAATATTTACTGTCAGCCCCTTCACAGAAAAAGTTTGTTGATATCTATTGCAGTATTTTATATCAATGAAATCATAGGGAATGCGTTTTTTTTTTCAGTCCTGCTTCTTTCATTCAGCATGATTACTTTGAGATTCATACATGCTATTGCATGTATTTAATTTATTCCTTTTTATTACTGTGTAGTATTCCTTTATATGGTATACCAAGATTTATCACTTACCTCTTGATGTGCAATTGGGCCATGACTAGTTTTTGGCAATTACAAATAAAGTTACAATGAACTTTCATGTACAATAAAGCTATTAGCAAAAAGGAAAAAAAAAGTGCAAAACTATTTTTAAATCCATTAAAAGTTTACAGCAATTGAAATTTTAGCTCAAAAAGCTAACAGCTTTTCCTTTTCTTTCATTATCTAATATAATGTTTAAATTTCTTGTGAAAACTCAAATGGATTTCAAATCCAATCACACTTTTTCTTACCAAGTATTTTTTTTAAAATAAAGCTTTCGTTTGCAGTATATTAGAGTTATCATCTTACTACTAGAAAGGGCACGTCATTCACAAACAGAAGTATCTGTTAGAGCAGAAATGAGATATTTAGGTTTCTGGCACCTGCCAGAAACCCCTACTTTCCCTGTCCCTTACTTGTCTTCTGGCACCTTTGAGTGGCCTCAGCTAGGCTGTGTACACACCAGCAGTTCCAACAGCTCCACGGAGCCCTTAATGGACAATGGCGTGCACTACTGTTGGATGCTGAAGTAGATGGCAAGGAAGTAACACCTCCCTGGCCAGGTTCAGGGAATTTCAGAAGAGCAATGACAGCCAATACTGTTCTTTTTCTCTGCCATCTGTTTAGGCCTCCACCCAAGGTCTGTGAGCCCTGAAGCAACGAGTCAAGGACACCCCAAACACATCTGGCTGCCCTGAGGGCTTAGTTGATCTCATTATATCACTGCAATCCATTCACAGTATAACCGAATGCCCAGCAAAATGGGAAGCTCTGTTCTAAAATTATGGTTCAAGAAGCCTTAAGCACAACAAATACATTCTTGGCGCATGCTAGACTGGCTGCCATAGAACTGCTTTTGCGTAATTTCTCCAGTGATGATTTCATTGTAATCTATTGAGAGAAGCAATGAGAAACAGAAAGATTCCTTTTCAATGCATTACTATGTATATTGTATGGAAGCACTTAAGGATTTGTGTGATTTAGCAGTTAAGAAAACTGACTAGGGACCTGCATAGATGTGGTTTGGAATCTCAGTTCTGCCACTTACTAGCTGTGTGACTTGAAGCAACTCACTTGACTGCTCTGTGACTCAGTTTTTCCATCTCAAAATTAGAAAAACTCTCAGATTTCCATGAATATTAAATGGGGTACTGGAAGCAAAGCATTGAATTAAATGTTCATGATCGATGCTATTATTTTTGAGGTCCTTATGGAGAAATCTATCTCTGGTCCAAGATTTTCCCAAAATTGCTTTATTTTTACTTTATGGATCCTGTGAATATTGCAATTCATTTTATTGCCTTCTTCATATTGACTGCTAATGTCGCCCATTTTTAGCAAATGAGCTTATTTCATTGCCTTTATTTTATGCACTATCCTTTCTCCGGCTCCTCTTAGTTTCCTATATATATAAGTCCTTTGCCTCATTTTCTCACTTTTAAATTTATTTTAGTATGTTCCACTTTATCTATTCTTGCAAGCCACCTTAAATATTTTCTCTTGGTAGTGGTCATTTTTTTGGTTTAGGCTTGTGTCTTAGTTTGCTACATGCTGCCAAAACAATATACCAGAAATGTGTTAACTTTTATAGTGGTAACTTATTAGGTTAAAAGCATACAGTTTGAGGCCGTGAAAATGTCCAAATCAAGGCATCATCAGAGATGCTGTCTCACCAAAGGTTGGCTGCTGGCAATCCTGGATTCCTTCCATGTGGCAAGGCAAAATGGTGGCTGGTCTCTGCTTTCTCCCCCAGGCTCACTTTCTCCCCAAGCTCAGCCGTGGTTGATCAGGTACATGGTTCATTTGGTTCATCTCTCCCTTTTCTGGACCTCCAACTTCAGGCTAAAGTGGTTTATTTTCAGCCTCTGTGTTCTGCCAAGTCTAGCTTCTGGGTTTTTCTCTGTCTCTGCCACTTCTTTCTGTGTGTCTCTGCTTTTAATCCTCTGTTTATACAGTACTTCAGTAAGATGATTAGGACCCACCCTGGGTCCTGCAGTCTAATCAAAGGCCCTTGACTGGATCTAATCAAAACCTCCCACATACAATAGGTTTACATGCACAGGAATGGGTTAGCTTAAGAACATAATTTTCTGGGATCCACAAAAGACTTAAACCAGCAGAGCTGATATATGGAAATAAACTAAACTATATGAAATAATGATTTACATAGTCATTGAGAGGCTTGGCTATGGTGTCAAACTGCTGAAGTCATAAAGCAGCATCACATAGTAAGTTATACAAAATTAAGGACATCTATTTAAACTCTCTGTGACAGTCTGAGATTATTTTATGAATCCAAAAAAAAAGAAAGATTATGTTTATAAACTAATCCATTCCCCTGGGTGTGATACCCTTTGATTGCATTAAATTCAGCTGAGGCATCTTTGATTAGAGTACCTGTTAAGATTAGGGTTTTTGATTTGACTATGTCAGTGAGCATGACTCAGGCTGAGTTCCCGCTCCCTAGCTGGGTCTGATATAAAACACATTCACTCAGAAGAGAGCACTCTGTCATATTTGATCCTGCCATGTAACAGAAAGGAAAAGGCTTGAGCGGTTGCCACCACGGGGAAAAAGGAGCCATTTGCTTAATAGTTTGCAGCTGACCTTGGGATGAGAGTAGAATAGCTGACAATGATATAGAAGTCCCAGAAAGAAACAACTCCAATGCCAGGAGAGAGATAGGACTTCAGGATCCCTTGAGAACAAAACCTCAAGAGGCTGGGCCCCAGGAGTTCAGGAGGAAGAGGAAGCCTGGAGGGGAAGGAGAGACCAGGCAGAGATCACCTGCCATATTGCTTCAACACAGGGCAGCTGACTTACCTGAGAAGGCACCTCTTATGGTGCCTTGAGTAAGACTTTTTATGGCCTTGGAACTGTAAGTTTTTACCCCAAATAAATACTCTTTATAAAAGCCAGCAGATTTTTGGTACTTTGTATCAGCACCCCTTTGGCAGACTAACACGCCCTCTTTATCTTTAAAATGTGTTCCCAGCTTTACAATGGGAATAATAGCAGTATCTACATCTTATAGCAACTACAAGGATTGCATAATACCGGTGAAGCATTTGGAACATTGGTATATAAATAGCAGTCAATAAATGTCAGCTACTATTTTTATCCTGAAGTACTTATTATGATTTTCTGACTCCATTGTTTAATTTTGACTCTTCAAAACCTCCAAGTAGTCTGAGATCCTCCTTACAGTGCCCAATATCTTAACTTGCAACACCCTTGTTCTTTGTATTCTTGTCTCTGTAGCTATATGGTGCATATTCCATGTAAAACAATTAAATATCAGACATATTTCAAGCATATTTCAAATTCCTTGGGGCAAAGAGTAAATATATTTTGTGGTGAAAAACATCATCTTTTTATACATCCCAAGCCTGGTTTAAATTAATTTGAATTTGGGGGAGTGGAAAACAATACTGACTCTTATAGATCTTTCCTTGGTCAATATGGAGAGATTGTGTTCAAAGGTTCATATGCATTACACAAGTCCAACAATAAGGAATATTCTGATGAGAATGTTGAGTTAGGGTACAGGAACCCATTTTACATCATGAGCTAGCAAGAGGTAGACAATGGGGAAATTCAGCTTGCACCTCTAATTTCCCTTAAATTAATTTGTGTATTTAATCTCTCTCATATCTATATATAAAACGTGGATGATGGTTTACATCTAAGGTTACTTTTTCAACTTCAGAAATCTATGGGTCTTCCAGATTGGTGTTTCAAAAATCTTAGTGGGCAGAAGAATATGTGAAGAGCTTGTTAAAACACAAATTCCTGGTCACCACACCCAGAAGAGATGCCCATTTATTAGATGTGGAGTGAGCCCTGAAAATTTGCATTTCCAACAAGTTCTCAAGTGATACAGATGCTGCCTGTCCAAGGACCACACTTTGAGCAGCACTTCTCTGCTCCATAATCTTCCTTACTTTACTCTTTGTTCCTCCCCATATATTGCTCTTCAGAGAGGCCTCATCAATACAATTCTCTCTTCTCAATTATATTATCTTCTTATCCATGCAATAATATAATTAAACTACAGTGAAAAACAACTCTCAAATTGCAAGGCTTATCACATTTAAAAGAGACTTTTATGTATCGTTTCTCTTCAACGTTTAGCGAGCCTACCTTATTTTAGGATGGATGTGTCAGAGATAAGGGAACCTTAATTCTCAACTTACCACCTTGCCCTGGTTTGTGCCTGGTGTCTGAATGTAATTGTTAATAGTTTCTGCTTTCACCCTAACCAGAAAGGACCACTGAGAGTTGTTTTGATAATAGCCACCATTTCTTATACACTGATCATTATAATAGCCAGCAATTCTTCTGCATTTAGACACTGAGCTGAAACACTTCCCATACATCACATCTCTTAATCCTTACCAACACAAAAGTTAAGTACAATTATGACCATTTTCAAGATCAGGAAACAGATTTAGAGAGGTCACAATAATTGCAAAGCCAGGTCTCTCTGACACCAAAGCTCATCGGTATATCTTATTGATTAGAGACAAAATATGATAAATGATTATTTCCACCTATTAACAAGAACTTTATTTTAGGGAGATTTTAAGATTCACCATTGACAGTGTAATTTAAGGACAGGTTTGTGAATACTTTGGATCGTAAAAACTGAAAATCAAAGACTTTAAGACATTACTTTTTCTTTATTATAGACATTCAATTTTATATGCCATACATTTCAAACATTCCTCTATTGGTTTTGAAATTCCAAACATCCAAGCAGATACCAAAGAATTCTTCACAAGGTTCTGAATTCTTTGATTTGCTTTATTGTCTGAAAACTAATTTTCCCAATGCAATTCGTCTGTTAAGAGGAGCAAAAGATTAAATAGCTTATAACTTCCAGAAGATAGAAATAACACAACATTGGAGAGCAAGTCTCCCTGTTCAAAACAAATATCTAACCTACTTTCCCTCTGCTTTTGTTGTGCATTTCTCCTTCTATAATTCACTTATTCCAAAAACCACTGTTGAGTGTCTAGTATATGCTAGGTAGCTTTGTAAGCCCTTTCTTTATCATTGTCACTACAATTGAACTCTTTCTTGTTCTAGGTCAGAAAAACCTCCCCTTTTTAATGGATAAGTTTGAAGTAATTTTGAATGTGGAAGAGGCTGTTTTCAACTTTCTTCAGAAATATGAATATAACCCTTAATAAAATGTAGACTAAGACAATAGATCATCCAATATTATCAAAGTTTTCATATTTTCCTATTAGCAAAAGTATATTGGAGAAGGCCTATGTTTCTCTTTGCATAATAAAGATACAAAATGACACCAAAAGAGAAAATGACATTGGTTAACATGAATTTAGATTCTAGGTAAAAGGGTAGTTAAGTGAGAATATTTCTGTTAACACTGATTCCCTTAAAACATCTAGCTATTTCTTTTTAATTGAAAGTTGCCACAGAAAATGATATCTGATTTACATTTCAAATTTCCACATAGCTATAAACTTTTATAGTGGTGAACAGATGTTGAAGTGAATTTTACAAAGCTGAAAAATACTCTTCAAATTCATATCAGAGGAATGTCAAATTGAAACCAGAAAGAGAAATACTAAAAACTGAGCAAATCTGGATTTGCTTAGTATGAACCACATCTTTTTCCTACTAAAATCCTAAATGTCCAAAGATTTAAAGAAGTCTTTTATCAATATGAATTCAAGTTTACAGACACAAGCTTGAAACTAAGTTTATAGCTACAAAATTAACATACATACACATATATCTCACAACTACAGGTCCATAGGTACACATTATTATGAGATTTCAAAAATGTTCAAATGTTAGTACAAAGTTGTCATGGACTGAGTTCTAATAAATCTTGACATCAGTGAAAACAATCATTTCTAACAGAAACTAGCAGCAACTAGCCAGTTCCAGCACAAACATTACTGGATCTTGATTCTAATAAATCAGATCAAGTTAAAAATAATGTGGACATGATAAAGCTGGTGTGAACTCAGAACTGCCGCTTAGACCACTTCCCACTCCTAGCCCTGTATTCATTAATATTAGTGTTAAGTTCCTAAGGAACAACTCCTGGGAAGAAGGAGTCAGGCAAAGAGAGAATTTATCTGAAGAGCATTCTATGAATAGGGAAACAGTCTCTGCTAAACATACAAAATATTTAAATTCATTTCATAGGCCTATGTTAGGAACACCAAAAGAAATTTTAGGACAAAAGCAACATTAAGTTTTCTGACTTCCTTTAAGATGATGAATAAATTTAGCCCTTGGCATCTTAGGAGTACTTTTGTTTGGTAACATGCCCAGTTCAAGATCTTCTTACTTCACTATGTGCCTTCCAAAGCCCAGCACTTACTTTGGTATATGACAAGAGCATGTTGCTGATATTTAAAGACACAGATAATAGCACTGGATATTCCATGCAGGATATCATTTCCTAATTCATAAATCAGTAAGATTTAGAAATGGACATGAGCCTGTTAATTATTTCTGCCACAGTCTAGAAAGATATGTTCTGTATCAAACTATTTTCTATACCTGGGCACAAACATTCACAAGGGTCATTGTTTAGGGTTTGATCCTCCACTTTAAAACTCCACATAAAATTTCTAATAGGCAAAATAATTGTCTTGAACCAAGTTCATAATTCAATGGCATTTTATTAGGTATTCTATTATACTTCCACTTGTGGTTTAATAATTTCCTGTTCTCTCTGTTCACGTCCAAGGAGTCATCTCATGATATTTACTAGGCATTCATTGGTCATAAAGGGTTTCCATAGTCTTGACACACAAGTCATAAAGCATCTATGTGGAAGCAAATGATACTCCAACTGCTGCTATTTTACATACAGCAAGACTCACCCAAGGGACTCAGAACAAACATAGCATTGTGCAACACAGGGCAGCTGGTTGGCTAAATATGTCCCCCAGCTGTCAATGAGACAACTGATGATAATTAATTATTGGAGGTTCAAAATGATTCTGCCTCTGTTTAAGTCCTTGGTCATAACACAGGCTCTCTAGGAAGATTAGCTTGCAAACGTTCAGGTGAAGGGGAACGTTTTGGTCATGAAGGCAGAACAACAGATGCATCAGCATGCAGATTTACCTCAGTCTGGTGGTAAATATATTTGTGGAATGCAAATTATACATTTCATCAAACTTAGGAAGTTTTTAAATGAATACCTAAGTGGACTTGTTTTACTGGTTGATATTTAACTATATTTTATTTCACATGAATACACTTAAATATTTTCTATAAATGTTTTAAAGTACATGAAAACACCAATGGACTAAAGGAAAAATCTTTGGTTAATTTTGAAAACATTTATGTAATAATGAAAAAATGCCAAAAAGTTTATTGAAAAAAATTCAGAAAGACTCTAAAACTAGGTAATAATTTATGCCACTTTCAGAAGAAACCTTTAGCAGCATGTCTCATAAGAACTGCTTATCTGAATTGTGGTTGACCAAGATGATGGCATAAGATACTCCAGGGTGCCATTACCTCCCAGAATGTTTAAACAACCAGCAAAACCTGATATACCCATCTTCCTCAAAACTCTGGAAAACATGGGAAAAATACAACTAATGTAACTTATAGACTATAGTTAACAGTAATATTGTAAATATTTGGTAGCAAAGGCAAAGAATGTGCTGTATCAATGCTAAAGGTAAAAAAAAAAAGAATATGTCATTTAGTTTTATGAAATATGAATATGAGCAAACATTTTTTTCTTCATTTTCTTCATTAACAGACCTTGGTCATGTAATTTGACCCATTTCTGCCCCTTTATGTTGTCTTTCTGAATTCTGGAGAAACAGTTGAGTTTGTTTTGGGGATTAAATAAGATAAATGTGCCTAGACAGAGTTTTATAAAGTAATGCTTCCATAAATTGTTAAGCTGTCTTTTGTCAATTATTTTATTTTTTAACATTGAAATAAGTTTATTTAAAAGGAAAAAAAAACTGGAAAAGAGTTAAAAGGTGGCAGTAACTTGCAAATGTTGAATCAAGAAAATGCAACTTTAAAAGCAGTTTCGGAGACGCTCATGGCACACTTGCTGACCACTTCCCAGTCCCCTCCCTGGTGTGGTGTACAGCCAGCCTGTGCTTCAATTGTGGGTCCATGGCCCTGTTCTGGAGGAGGCAGAGAAACCACTTTGCACATAGTGGGGTACCTGTATGTCAGTGCCAATCAATTGGGTGATAGCATGAAACACTGAACTAGGAAATTCATCCCTGGCCTATTCTCCCTGAACTTGAACTGTAGGTAGAAGCAGCTTACAGACAGCAAAGCAGTGAAAGAAACAATCAAGCCAAAGTGGACTGGGACAAAGAATTATCTACTTCAAGGCATACAATAGAACACCCAAGAAGGGGAAGAAAGTCTATTTCATAGACAGTAAAGTGGTATTCAAATTCTTGTAAATGGGGAATTCCTAAGGCCAGAAGCAAGACACAGGATGAGAAAAGAGAGAAGACCCTGCACTTTGCTTTGGGCTTGGGATGATCTTCCTGATAAGAAGGCTGAACTCAGGAGAGCAATGGCCAACCCAGAGTAAATATGCAAAGACTGTGAAAGGTGCTCTCTTTTTGATTGTTTGTTTGTTTGTTTTTGTTTTTGTTTTCTTTTCTTTGTTTTTTTTTGCATTGGTTTGTTTCTTTTTATTAGCATTTGGAAGTCAAGGAAATAACTGTCGTATCAGCTGGATACAAACTTAAGGAACTGAATAGCTTATGGACTAAATCCTAGAGTTAACACATTAAAATATTAAAATATAAAGTGTGTGAAAAAGATTACATGAAAAAAAGAAAGAAAAAAAAGGGGGGGGGAGGAAATTACATGACAAACAAAAAACAGGAAATTATGGCCTATCCAAAGGAAAAAGATAAAAACCCAGAAACCATCAAGGGGTAAAAACAGACTTTGGACATACAGGACAAAGTCTTTTTAAAAAATGATGCTCGCTATACTCAAGGAGATGAAGGAAAATACAGGGAAAGAATTAAATGATATCAGGAAAACAATGAATGAACAACATGAGAATCCCAATAAAGAGATAGGAGTTTTAAAAAGGAATCAGACAGAAATACTGGAGTTGAAAAATCACAATAACTGAAACAACAAATGTCCTAGAAGGTCTCAATAGCAGATTGGAGTGACAGAAGAAAGAATCAGTGAACTTGAACAGAAGACAATTGAAATGATTCAGGTTGAGAAGCAGAAAGAAAAAAAAGGAATAAAGTGAACAGAACCTAAAACACCTGTGGGACACCATCAAGCATGCAAATACATGCATTATAAGAGCCTCAGAAGGAGAGGGAAGAAAGATAAGGCCAGAAGGAATAGTCGAAGATTAATGGTAGAAACCTTCCCAAATTTCACAAAGGACATGAATATACACAGTCAAGAAGCCCAACAAAAAAACAGTTTAAACCCAAAGGGAAACATGTCTGGACCTATAGTAGCCAAACAGTAGAATACCAAAAACAAGGACAGAGTTCTGAAAACTGCCAGAGAAAAGTAATTTATTATGTGCAAAGGAGGTCCAATAAGGTTTAGCACTGTAGGATGAAATAGTTAAAGTGCTGAAATAAAACAATTGTCAACTGAGAACTTCATATCTAGTGAGATAGTTTTTTAAAAATGAAGGAGAAATTAAGACATTCCCAGATAAACAAAAGCTGAGGTAGATCATCACTTCTTGACCTGCCTTAGAAGCAATGCTAAAGGGAGTTCTTCAGACTGAAAGGAAGAGACACTAGATAGTGGATCACAGTGGCAAAAAGAAAGACCTCCGGTAAAGGCAATGTTATAGGTAATTATAAATGCCAGTACTATTGTACTTTGTTTTTTGATATATAACTCTAACTCCACTTTTTATTTATTAAGGGTGCTACAATGCAAATGCATGAAAAGTAATGATAAGTCTATGGTTTTGAATACACAGTACATAAAGGTATAATTTGTAACAAGTACAACAAAAAAGTTATGTGGCTAGTAGGTATAGGAATAGTGTATGCTATTGAAATTAAAGTTGGTATCAAATCATTCATGATTGTTTATAATGTTAAATTTTAGGATGTTAAATTTAGGATGTTAAATTTTAGGTCCATGACAATCATGAAGAAAATATATGAAAAACATATGCAGAAAAAAATAAGAGGGAATTCAACATGGTACAAACAAAAAAATCAAATAAATATGGAAGTAGGCAATACTAAAAGAATTAAGGGACAAAATGGGTATAACACTCATGAAGAAAAAAAATAATAAAATGGAAGGAGAAAGTCCTTCATAATCAGTATTTTTTTATATATAAATTATTAAACTCTCTGATCAAGAGGCAGAGCTTGGCAGAATGGATAAGAAAGCATGAACCAATTATATGTTGTTTACAAGAGATACACCTTAAATTCCAAGACACAAGAAGGCTGAATGTGAAAGGATGGTAAAAAATATAATACACAAATAGTATCCAAATATTCAAATAGTAACCAAAAGAGAGCAGGGATAGCAATACTGTTTTAGTTTCCTCATTGCTAAAGCAAACGCCTTGCAATGGGTTGGCTTAAACAATAGGAATTTACTGGCTCACAGTTTTGATGCCAGTAGAAGTCCAAAATGAAGTCATCCTCTAGGCAATGTTTCCCCTAGAATACTATGGAATTCTGGGACTGGCTGCCTTCATCCTTGGTGCTGGCTTTTCTGTCACATGGGAATACATATGATGGCCTCTCCTGGAGTTTCCTTTCTCTTCCAGATTCTGCTGAATTTCAACTTCTGACTACTCCCTCTGGCTTTCTCCCTCTCTGTGACCTTCCCTGTAAGACCTTCAGTAGAAGGATTAAGACCCATTTTGATTCAGCTTGGCCACATCTTAACTGAAATAACCTCATCAAAAGATTTTATTTACAAGAGCTTAAACCCACAAGAATGGATTAAGTTTAAGAATATGTTTTCCACATAGCTCCAAACCTCCACACATACACTAATATCAGATAAAATACACTTTAAGTCCAACTGTTACAAGGGACACAGAAAGTCACTATATCTCTATAAAGGGGTCAACTCAACAATAAGACAAAACAATTATAAATATATGTGCACCTGTGGGGGGCAGATGTGGTTCAAATGGTTGGGCATCCATCTCCCATATGGAGGGACCTGGGTTCAATCCCTGGGAACTCCTGATAAAATAAAGAAAAATATAGAAGGCACGCATGCCGCCAGGCCCTATGCACAGGTACGCCATCAGGTGCTGCACATGGGCACGCCAAGCCATGATGAACCATGCAGCAAGGTGATGACGTAACAGGAGAGAGACAAAGGGAGAGCTAAGACGAGACGTGTGGAAAAAACAGGAACTAAGGTGGCACAGGTGGCAGAATGCCTCTCCTACATCGGAGGCTCCCAGGATTGAATCCGGGTGAAGACAGGAGCAGAAGGATGAGAAGAGAGGGCAGGAAACAGACATAGAGAATTTCCCAGAAAATGGACACAAAAAACAGCAAAAACAGGGGAGGGAGGGCGGGTTAAAAATGAATTAAAAGTAAAATAAATAAATAAATCTTTAAAAAAAACATATATACATATGCACCTAAAGGAAGAGCCACTAAATATATGAAACAAATTGTTAACGAATTTGAAAGAAGAAATACATAGCTCTACATTAATAATAGGAGATTGAATACATGACTTTTAATAATGGATAAAACATCTAGATAGAAGATCAATAAGGAAATAGAATATTTGAATGATATTATAAACCCAACGACACCTAACAAATATAGACCACTTCACCCAAAAGCAGTTGATTACACATTCTTCTCCAGTCACATGTTAGGTCACAAAACAAGTTTCAATAAATTCAAAAATATTGGAATCATACAATGTATTTTCTCTGACTCCAGTGGAATGAAGTTAGAAATCAAAAACAGAGGGAGAAATGGAAAATTCACAAATATGTGGAAATTTAACAACACATTCTTAAACAAACCAATGAGTCAAAGAAGATATTATGAGGGAAATTAGGAAAATATCTTGAAGCAAATGAAAACAAAAACTTATGGGATGCAGCAAAGGTAGTTCTAAGAGAGAAAGTTATAGCTCTAAATGCTTATATTAAAAAAGAAGACCCAAAATCAGAGACCTAAGCTCACAACTGAAAGATCTGGAAAAAGAAGAGAAAAAACACAAAGCAAGTAGCAGGAAGGAAATAATGATGATTAGAATGAAGATAAAAGAAATAGAATACGAAAAAAACAATAGGAAAGATATCAAACAAAAACAGGGTTTTTTGAAAAGATCAATAAAATTTAGGTAGATTGGCAAAGAAAAAAACACACTAAAATAAAAAATGAAAGGGGAGACATTACACTTGACCCCACAGAAATAAAAAGGATTATGAAAGAATACTATAAACAACCATCAGGGAACAAATTAGATAACCTAGATGCAAGGGGCAAATTCCCAGAAACACCCAAACTATCTTCACCGACTCAAGAAGAAATAGAAATTTTCAGCAAAGCAATAACAAATAAAGATATTGAGTCAATAATCAAAAGCCTCCCAACAAAGGAAATCCTAGGCCCAGGAGACTTCATTGGAGAATTTTACCAAACATTAGAAGGAAAATTAATGCCAATCCTGCTCAAACTCTTCCAAAAAATGAAAGAGGGAGTAAAGACTACCTAACTCATACTCTGAGGCCAATATCACCCTAATAACAAAGACAGAAAAACATACCACAGAAAAACATACCACAAGAAATTAAAGACCAATATCCCTAATGAATACGGATGTAAAAATCATTAAGAAAATACTAGCAAATTGAATCCAACAGCACAATAAAAGAATTATACAGGGGAGTAGATGTGGCTCAAGCCATTGAACACCTGCTTCCCACATGGGAGGTCCCGGGTTTGATTCTCAGTGCCTCCTAAAAATAAAAAGTAAACAACAACAACAAGCAAACAAATGAAAAAACCAACTCAAGGAGCTGATGTGGCTCAGTGGTTGAGCAATGGCCTCCCACATACAAGGTCCCAGGTTCAATCCCCAGTCCCGGTATATGAAAAAAAAAAAAAAAGAATTATACACCAACACCATGATATACTCAGGTATGCACAGGTAGTTCAATATATTAATGTGATACATCACATTAATAGAATGAAAGAAAAAAGAAAAAAAACATGATCATCTCAATTGATGCAATAAAGGCATTTTACAAAACTCAGCACCCCTTCTTGATAAAAACTTAGAAACTGAGAATACAGGGAAACTTCCTCAACGTGATAAAGGGCATATATGAAAAACCCACCACTAACATCATACTCAAGGTGAAAGATGAAAGTTTTCCCTCTAGGATCAGGAATAAATCAAGGATGCCTACTGTCACTACTGTTACTCAACATTGTACTGCAAATTCTAACCAGAACAGTTAAGTCAAGGAAAAGAAAAAAAAGGCATTAAATTGGAAAGGAAGAAGTAAAGCTTTTCCTATTTGCAGATGATATGATCCAATACATAAAAAGTCCTTAAAAATCCACAAAAAAACTACTAGAGCTTATAAATGAAATCCGCAAAGTGGTGGGATACACAATCAACACACAAAAAGCCGTATTGTTTCTATACATAGTAATGAAAATTCTGATGAGGAAATTAAGAAAAAAATTCCCATTTACAATTGCAATTAAAAGAAACAAATACCTAGTGATAAATGAACCAAGAATATAAAGAATTTACACACTGGAAAAATGTATAATTTTCATTGTTAAAATTAATTTTTTTTAAAAGACCAAAATTAATGGAAGGACATACAGTGTTCATGGGTTTGAAAACAAAATATTGTTAAGATAATTCAACCCAAGGCTAATTACAGATTCAATTCAATCCCAATCAAACTTCTAACAGCCTTCCTTGCAGAAATAGAAATGCCAATCATCAAATTTCTATGGAAGTGTAAGGGGCTTCAAAAAGCCAAAACACTCTTAAAAAAGAAGAATGAAGTTAGAGAACTCTCACTTCCGAATTTTAAAACTTATTCCAAAGCTACATTGGTTGAAAGAGCATGCTATTAACCCAAGGACAGACATTTAGACCAATGGAATCAAATTGACAGTTCAAAAATAGTCCCTTACATCTAAACCACCTAACTTTTGACAAGGCTGCCAAGTCCACTTAATTAAGAAAGAATAGTCTTTTCAACAAGTAAGGCTGGGATTCTGGATACCCACATTTGAAAAGAATGAAAGAGGACACTTACCTCACACCATATACAAAATTTAACTAAAAATGGATCAAAGAACTAAATATAAGAACTAAAACTATGAAACTCCTAGAAGAAAGCAGAGGGAAATATCTTCGGTACATTATGGTAGGCAACAGTTTATTGGCCTTTACCCCAAAAGCACAACCAACAAAGAAAAAAAATAGAAAAATGAGATTTCATCAAAACTGAAAACTTTTGTGCATCAAAGACTTCACCATGAAAGTGAAATGATAAAATACTGAATGGGGAAAATATTTGTAAACCACCTATCTAATAAAGGTTAAATATCCAGAATATATAAAGAAATCCTACAACTCAACAACAAAAAGACAACCTAATTTAAAAAATGGGCAAAAATACCTTTAATCAACATTTCTCCAAAGAAGATACACAAATGACCAATAAGCACATAAAAAGATGCTCAACATCATTAGCCATTAGAAAAATACAAATCAGACCATGAGATACCATTTCACACCCACTGGAGTGATTGTTATTTTTTACAAAATGAAAAATAACAAGTTCTTGAGAGGATGTGGAGAAATAGGAACATTCATTCATGATTGGCGCAAATGTAAAATGTTGAAGCAACTGTGGAAGACAGCTTGGTGGTCCCTCAAAAGTTAAGTATAGAATTACCATATGACCTGGCAATCTCACTTCTAGGTATATACCCAAAAGAATTGAAAGCTGGGAGTCGAACACATATTTGCATACCAATGTTCATAGCAACATTATTCACAATTGTCAAAAGAAAGAAGCAACCCAAGTGCCCGTCAACCAATGAATGGATAAACAAAATGTGGTATATACACACATGGAACAGTATTCAGCCATGAAAAGGAATGAAGTACTGGCACATGCAACATGGTTGAACCTTGAAGACATCATATTGAGTGAAATAAGTCAAACACAAAAGGGGAAATATTATATGACCTCACAGATATGAATTAATTAGAATAAGCAAATTCATAGAGTCTGAAACTAAAATACACATTACAGGGGCCAGGTTAGGGGTAGGGAATGGGGAGTTATTGCTTAATTGGTACTGAATTTCTTTTTGTGGTGATAAAAGTTTTGTAATGGATGGTAGTGGTAGCACCACATTGTAAATGAAATTAACACCACTTAACTTTTTATTTGAATGCAGTTAAAAGGGGAAATTTTAAGTTATATATATGTTATTAGAATAAATTTTTTTTTTAAATCATAGGACTGTACACACAAGCCTTGAACTACAGTTGGTAGTACAATTATAATAATGTGCTTTCATCAGCTGTAACAAAGGTACCAAACTATTGCAAAGTGTTAATTATGGTTAGGGGAGGGTAAATTAGAACTCTGTATATTTTGCATGATTTCCCTGTAAATCTACAAATTCTCTAATTAAAAAATTAAAAAGTAAAACATAAAAAAGGAACCGCTTATCCATTGTGAGATAGAGTTCTGCTTTGTATGGACTTTAATCCTCCCCATAGGCTTTCAATCCTCTCCAACGTTGTTCTTCTCCTGTGACTGCCCAGAAATCGATGCCATCTCTCTTCCTGACCACTCTGATTGTCACCATGACTTTGAGTCTTCGTGTTATAATGCCTGATGCAAAGACACATTCTTTTCAGTAATTTCTTATCGGACCCTCATGCTTGTCTATGCACATGTTCTGGGCATCTTTTATGCTTGGATTACTCCTTGCATCAACACAGCTAATGCAATGCCACCTTTTTGATTTATAGGAAATATGATTGTTCCTATTGTTTTAATATAATATGATTATTTCTCATCTGATAGGGCATAATACATTGATGGCGTATATCATTGTATTCTCCAATACAAGAGATAAGAGCTTCACAAAGAGCTTAGTATTAATTATACTACAGTAATATTAAAAGAAAATGGAAAAAATAGGTTTCAAAATATTCCTTTTTCTAACCAGGTAACAAAAACAAGATAAGATTTTGTTTAATTTTTATTTGCTTTCCCCCTTATCCAAGTAGGATTCTATCAAATTGTGGTATAAAAAATAAAAAAATAAAAGATCATTTACAGCTAGTCCAACTAGAATGTAAACATCATTGAGCAAGTATTGTATCTACTCACTCTTATATCCTTCAATCCATCTATCCCATTATGCCCTCCATAGACTTGGCACTTGATATTAGGTCATAAGAAATCAGAGACTAAATACAGGTATTTATGAAACATTCAATAATGTCAGAAAAGGTTAAGTACTCTCTATACAAAATGAATTCTCTCAATTTGATACCAAAAGCTTTACCATAGTTATCATCCTGCCCTTCACATTGGCATCATGACACTGTTACATGGTTCAATTCCTAATTTCCTCTCCCCAATGTAGAATGAGTAGGAGACATTGTTTTTACTGGCAATTTGTTCTGAAGCTTGCTTTGCTTTATAATATGTTCATTTTGTTTGTTTTTCTTTTTTTTCTTTTACATAGACCTGCCTTTATCATATCTTTGCAGAAAGATACATTAATATGGACAATTTAGGTATAAAAAGGCCAATTGTTTTTTATTGGCAACTAAGTTGCAAATTTAAAGATGAAATGGTTTTCTCATTACTCTATACATCATTCCATTGGTGGACAGGAAATAGGCATTAAATAAGAGAAAAACGAAATTGGACCCAGCGCTGATCAAGAATTTGGGGACATGCTCTTTATCATATTAACAGGCATTCAAATTAAGTAAGAAAAGAGTCATACCATTCAATTTTATTTAGATTTGCTATCACAACAGAAATTTTAATTTTTAAGACAAATTTTATTTTGTTATTACAAATAATGAATTCATACTTCTTAATTTTTTAATAAATAACACTAAAATCCATGTCATTTTGGGGTTATTTGGGAGAAGTTTTTGCCTGGGGTGGAAGTTTTACAAGGGAGATTTTTTAAAGATATAAAACATCACTACCCCCTTGAAATACCTTCTTGGATGAAAGTTTTGTTTTTTTTTTCCTATTTATTGTGAGATAAAAAAATAAAAGCCATCAAGTAGGTGCTTATGAGAATTTCTACTCTAATGGCTTTGTTTTGCTTGGGTTCTGTATCTAGAAATAGCCTTAGCAATATCTGTTTTCACTCACTCAGAGTGAGTCACAATATGTCCCAGGCAAAGGAGAAAACATAGAGATTCCAATAATTCTCATTTTTATCTATCTCTTGGGACTGGTAAAAACTGTGTAGTTCAATAGAATTTAATTACAATATGTATTAGCTCAAGAAATGGAGAAAGAATGCTAGAAAAGGAGAAGAGTGATGAGGAAGAAAGGAAAGGCACAAGAAGAAAGGGAAGAATGATAATTCATGGAGAGAGGCAGGGAGGAAAAGAATAGTGCCCGAAGTCAGGAGAAGTTGGAACAAAGGTCAATAAATTGTGGAGTCACAATTCATTCATGAATTAGGAAGATGAAATAGCCAACGAATGGACCAAACTATCTTTAGTACAACATAGGATGGATAGGTAGCTAGCTAGCTAGTTAGATAGATAGACAGACAGACAGACATGGAATCAGGACGGAAGTAGGTGAGCCTACCCTGAGAAGCTATTATGCATGGCTTATTTTTTTTCCAAATTATTTTCTTTCAATATCAGCAAAAGAAGTTTGCTAAATTGCTACATGCAAAATCAGCGTTTCACTTTCATTGGGTGGCCTGGTAGGGAAGTCAGGATGAGTCTTCCAGTTATTATAACCCATTTTGTGTGCAGATTAGCATCCCCTGGGCTTTGAATATTTAAATAAATAAAATAAATAAATAAAATAAGTTACAGTCCCTGCTCCAAGATAAACGGCAAAAATAATGTTACACAGACATACTCATTTTATTGTGCTTCACTTTATTGTGCTTTGCAGATACTGTGTTTTTTTTTTTTTTACAAATTGAAGTTTTGTTGCAATCCTGTGTCTAGCAAATCTATGGGAGCTATTTTTCCAATGTGCTCATTTCACATCTTTGTGTCACATTTTAAAACAGTATGTATACCGTTTTTTTTTTAGGCATATTGGTATTGCACACTTAATAGACTACAGTGTAGTGTAAACATAACTTTCATATGCATGGGGAAACCAAAAAAATTCATGTGATACACTTTATTGCAATATGGGCTTTATTGAGCTGGTCGGGAACTGAACCCACGTTATTTCTGAGGTATGTCTGTGCACGTAAAACAACCTAAGAATATTTACCAAAATATGCTTTAGGAAAACAAGCAGCTACTTCAATGCTTCCAGAATGCAAAGTAGAGAAGCTTCTGAATAAAGTCTTTGAAAGGATTGGTAGAATGGAATAGCAAATGCAAAGGAAACAGCAGGTAGGAATGTGCATGAGAAAATCATTTCATAATCATATCTGTATTACTGCCTGCATAAGAAGGCCCAAGTAGCATAATAATGTGAAAATGAGTAGTGGACATCTGTGACTTTCCAGGATTCCATTCCCCTTCTTCTCTAATAGCATCCTGATTTTCCTGTACATGAACAACCTTTCCCCACTTGTAATTAATTGCTTTGGGTAAGACTAAGGACCTATGGATGGGCAGTTGACTCAGGCATGGATAATGAGAAAGCAAATAAATAGTTCAGGGATGGGTACATGACTGAAACTGACCAATCATAACTATATCAGGAGGTATTGGGAGAGTTTGTGGAAAGATGCTCCCTTTCATGTGGTTCTACTGATCTGGTATGATGTAAACAGGGAGCTTCTAGATGTAGACAGTGTGACTGAGAAAAAAGCTAATAATTTGTTGGCATACAGTTGTTCATTGTATCCACTTATGATCCTTTTTATTTCTGTGGGGTGAACAGAAACATTCTTCCTCTCATTTCTGATTTTCTTTGTCAGTCTAACTAATTTTATTGATTTTTCTCTAATAAACAACTTTTGGTTTTGTTAATTCTCTCTATTGTTGTTTTTTTTTTATTCTCAATTTCATTGATTTATGTTCTAGTCATTGTTATTTTTTTCCTTCTGCTTGCTTTGGTATTGGTTTGCTGTTCTTTTTCTAGTCCTCCAGGTATGCAATTAGGTCTTTGATTTGAGCTCTTTCTTCTTTTTTAATGTAAGCATTTAGAGTTATTAATTTCCCTCTTATCACTGCCTTCACTGCATGCTATATGTTTTGATATGTTTGTTCTCACTTTCATTCATCTTGAGATATTTATTGATTTCTCTTGTATTTTCTGCTTTGACCCATTCATTGTTTGAGTGTGTTGTTTAACTTCCATATATTTGTGAGTAAGATCAACACACGAAAAATCAGTAGTGTTTCTATACACTAGTAATGAGCAATCTGAGAAAGTCAAGAAAAAAATTCCATTTACAATAGCAACTAAAAGAATCAAATATCCAGGAGTTAATTTAACCAAAGGTGTAAAGGACTTATTAAAAAAAAAAAAAAGTACAAAACATTACTAAAAGAAATCAAAGAAGTCCTAAATAAATGGAAGGGCAATCCATGTTCATGGATTGAAAGCCCAAATATCATTAAGATGCCAATTCTATCCAAACTGATTTATAGATTCAATGCAACCCCAACCAATATTCCAACAGCCTACTATGTAGAAATGGAAAAGCCAATTATCAAATTTATTTGGAAGGGTAAGGAGCCTCAAATAGCCAAAATCATTTTGAAAAAGAATGAATTTGGAGGACTCACATGTCCTGACTTTAAAGCATATTACAAAGCTACAGTAGTCAAAACAGGGTGGCAGTGACATAAGTATAGCTACATTGGCCAATAGAATTAAATTGAGAGTTCAGAATTAGACCTTCATATCTATGGCCAATTGATTTTTGATAAGGCTTCAATGTCCACTCAAATGGGAAAGAATTCTCTCTCCATCAAATGGTGCTGGGAGAACTGGATATTCATATGCAAAAGAATGAAAGAGAACCCCTATCTCACACCATATACAAAAATTAACTAAAAATGGATCAAATACCTAAATATAAGAACCAGGACTATAAAACTCCTAGAAGAAAATGTAGGGAAGCATCTTCAAGATCTTGTGGTAGATAGTGGTTTCTTAGACTTTATACCCAAAGCACAAGCAACAAAAGGGAAAAATAGATAAATGGGACCTCATCAAAATTAAAAATTTTTGTGCATCAAAGGACTTTGTCAAGGAAGTGAAAAACAACCTACTCGATGTGAGAAAATATTTGGAAACCACCTATCCAATAAGGGTTTAATATCCAGAAAATATAAAGAAATCCTACAATTCAACAGTAAAAAGGCAAACAACCCAATTAAAAAATGGGCAAAAGATTTGAATAGACATTTCTCCAAAGAGGTAAATCAAATTGCTAAATACACATGAAAAGATGCTCAACATCACTAGCTATTAGGGAAATGCAAATCAATACCACAATGAGATATCATTTCACACCTACTAGAATGGCCACTATTAAAACAAACAAACAAAACCAGAAAACTACAAGAATTGGAGAGAATGTGGAGAAATACACAGTGAATGAGCAGTGAATGCACTCATTCATTGCTGGTGAGAATGTAAAAGTGCAACTGCTGTGGAAGACAGTTTGGCAGTTCCTCAGGAAGCTAAGTATAGAATTACAATATACTCCAGCAATCCCACTACAAAGTATATACCCAGAACAACTGAAAGTTGGGACTTGAACAGATATTTGCACACCAATGTTCATAGCGGCATTATTCACAACTGCCAAAAGATTGAAGCAACTGAATGTCCATCAACCAATGAAAGTATAAACAAAATGTGGTATATACATACAATGGAATATTATTCACCTGTAAAAAGCGATAAAGTCCTGATGCATGCCACAACATGGATGAACCTTGAGGACTTTATGCTGTGTGAAATAAGCCAGATACAAAGGGAAATGGCAGGCTGGAGGGGTAAAAGATAAAACTTTTGAGGATAAGAGGCTTATCTGACAAGATGAGCTACACTCTGGCATTCAGAAAATAACTTGAATTTTCAGAGACAGTATATGGATACTGATGATGGCATTCCAATAGGGAACAAGCAACAATCTCTACTGAGCTTCTATTTCATTCTCATATATATATTATATCATCCTATAAACCCAAATACCTTCTGGTTAGGGTACAATTATCCCTACTTATAGATAGAATATTGAAGCTCCAATAGGTTGAGTTGAGTTTATATTGCTCAAGTTTATATCGGTAATTAAAAAGCCAAAATTTGAAACTAAATCTGATGGCCTCTAAAATCATTGTACTTTCAAATTCGTTTTCAATATAGTTTTTTTTTCACAACAAGATATTATACTAACCAAGAGAGTTTGTATTTTTAAAAGGGTTACTTAAAAATGAAAATATTTTAACCTAAAAATGATTTCCTGAGGTGGAAGTTTTAAGCATGTTGGGGCAAGTTTGTTAAGACTTGGAAATTACGTTCACCTATATATTAAGATGGTACATGAATAAAATACAAAAATGTGTCACAAATCAATTCACATACACATACTATCTTTAGGTTTAGACAAAAAATGATTATTATGAAAAAATTCAGCTTCAAAGCTGCATGTATTGATGTTAGAGATAAAGTTGTACATTCAAATATGAAAAGAATACCACTAAAAGTGAGAGCATATTAAATCACTGAAGAATATTAAGGTAAATATTCTAAATAAGCAAATCATTTAAAAATAGTTGCTCCTGCCCCACCTTCTCCTCAGCCTTCTGACCCATGACTGGCTGCCTTTAACTTACATAATTCCTGAATTATGAACTGGTCCTGAAAAGTTGCCAGTGATCTGTATAGGTTAATGTGATTAAAAGAGGAAACTTTAGGATGTATATATTACTAGAATAATAAATAAAAGACAATATATAGAACTATTTTAATCATCATTCATCAATTGTAACAAAGGTAACTACTGTGAAAAAACAGTACAATTTTTTTTAAAAGTGCTATGATTAATAGTAACAAATGTTCCACACCAATACAAAATGTGGGTTGTGGGGTAGTGTACGGGAATCCTGTATTTTACACATGATTGGTTTATAAACTCACAACTTCTCTAATAATAAATTTAAAAATAATAATCTGACTGGGCTTAAGACTAAAAGTCAGCAGGCCTAAAATAAATACAATAAACAATTTAAAAATTGCCTTTCGTGTTTCAGACAATTTGAATGGAGCTTCTGTTACTAGCAACCCAAAGAATCTTAAGTGATAAAATCAAATACATGGGACAGAAAGAATCCAGATAATGGAGGACTTGGAGTTCTAATTTGGGGCATTAAAACATAAAATCTAAGAGTATAAGTAAGGCTCATTTGTTGGTAGTAATAGGGCCAGCTCAGTGGTCTTTTTGTGACCAGATGGAACGGATTCTGCTGACTCTCACATTCCTGACCTCTGGAGCTTTATATGTCTATCTTCCTCTACTTTGCAACTCTGTGCATACCTGGTTTTCCTTCTTCACTCTTGCTTGTTCTCTTCCTTGCTCAATGGTCTTCATTATTCAGTCTTCACTGATATCTTCTTGCTTTATGTGAGTTAATTGAGCTCATAAATTCATTTGCCACATAATTACTGCTAGGTCCCAAATCTGTATGTCCAGGTTAAGATCCTTGAGTGGACTCAAGGGCGTCTCCACCTGGATTTCTCATAAATGTTCCAAACCAACACCAAGTCCTGCTCTTTCTTCTATATTCCTTTCTTTGTAAATAGCACTTCCATCTACCACGTGACCAAGTCAGACACCTGGTAGTCATCCTGGACTCTGTTTTCTTTCTCACCTAAAAACTCAATCACTTAGTGAACAAATATTATAAATTTTACCTTCTACACCTTTTTCATATCTGACCTCACATCTCCATTCCTGTACACACCTTTTAAAAAATTTAGGCCATTATCTCTCACAAACAAAACAAAACAAAACAAAACAAAAACACTCATAGGGTCTGCTGCTTCTAGTCTCATACTATTCCAGTTTATTCTCCATGTCACTACCATTGTATTTTGTTTTCCTAAAATGCAAAGCTGTTCCTATGCTTTGTGCCCATCTATTTCATGTCTCCACAACTTTCCTCTATCAGTCTTAAATATCCGGCCATGATTTAACCATTGGGTAACACTCATTTACTTCCAAGCCTCATCTTTTATCATCTCCACTATTAAAAGAGAGGGGTGACTACTCCCTGTCTTTTGCACCAACCCACCCTGAAATGACTTCTTCTCCCATTGCATCCTTAACATGTCATTATGTTTGTTTAGATGTCTATTTTCCCTGCTTTATTTATTAGATTTTGCACAGTATAAGTACAGGAAATGTGTCATGTTCATCTTTTATAGACCCAAGAACTAGATGCATATTAGGTAGTTAAATGTTTACTGAAAGCCTGGTTACATTTATACAAATTATATAAATAGCATATGGGGAGAAACTGTAGAGAAACTTAAGCACAAATAATACAGTGACAGGGTAAGCTATTGGTGCCCAGACTATTCTGTAGCCATTTACAGTTGGTGACACAGAAGGCATTTTATGAGAGTCAGGTAGAAACGTCACTTCTAAGAGATAACACATGTACCAGACTACGGCAGGCAGTTATCTTCCAAAGATGCCACTACAATATTTCCCATCCCACATGTTCTCTTCACTGTGATTTTACGACTGCCACATCAAGAAATAGAATTAGAGTCTATTTCTCCAACTCTCTGAGTCTCTATGAGCCCTGTGACTGCATTGATCAAAGGCATATGGCAGAAGTAATGCCATGCCGGTTCTTAACTGGTTGGTTGGCTTCTGCTTCCTGCTTCTTAAAAGCCAGCCACCATGTAAAATGTACAAATGCCCTGAGGCTACTTTTCTTTGAGAAGCCCAAACCACAAGGGAAGGAAATAAAGGGAAGAGTGTGAGAACAAGGAGCATGGAGGCATCTGACCCGTGAGCGAAGCAGTCATCTTAGACACCAGGCCGGTTCAGCCGCTTGAGCTGAGGCTCCAGTCTCAGACACCATCTGCCTGCAACAAGAAAGAGCTCAGGTGAGAAACTACCCAAGCACACTAAGCCTACAGAACCAGGAGAGAAAATAATAAATTGTTTTAAGGTCCTAAATATTGGGTAGTTTGTTACACCATAATCGGTAACCAAAGCACATAATTTGGTTTTCAATTTTCTCTAATATTGTTAGGATTTCTAAATTGGATAAATAATATAACTTTCAAGTACTAAATCATCTAACAACTTCAAGGAAACAAAACAAGAATGCGAAGGCAACAGCAATTAAAGTAAAGAAATATCTGATGCACTTTTTAATTGAAAATATATAGTCCTTTGACAACAAAAACATAGAAAAACATCAACATCCACTTACACTACACTGGGTAAAATAATATGATGTATCTATACAATGGAACATTATACGGCTATAAGAGGAATATCTTAGTTCTATATGAACTGAAATAGAATATTGCCAATGTAATAAATGAAATTGCGAAATGGTATGCACACTATGGAGCCCATTTTTGTAAAGGAATATATAATTATAAATTCAGAGAAACATTCTAAACATATACTTACTGGCTTTTTTTAATAAGCAAGGAGATTTTATTCATCAGGATGCTTTCTTTTGTTTCTTCTTTTCATTTTCTGCTTTCTCTTTTTCGATTTCAACAACATATTTCTCAATTTCTTCAGGATTTAAAATCTTGAGGGGTTGATCTCATCTCATGACAGCAAACTCAATGCTTTTGCCACCTAACTGAACAACTGCCAGAGAGGAACCTCTGAAAAGTCAATGAAGATAAGGACTTTAATTTTATTAATACTATATGTATATGCCATATTGATTGAATACTTTTATAATGACTGTGTCAAAACTTTCATAAGAAAAAAACTAGAAAATCAGATGTTGTTAACTGTCTGACCTTGTCTTTCTCTTATCCTTTCCTCAATATGGCCCTGTCTAGTTCTATCTTAAAATTTACTTCTACTTTGTTCATCTTTAGCAGAAAAATTCCATAGAAGTCCAGGGTTTACAAGATGTCATTATTATTTGATAGATAATTGAGGTCTCCACAATTTTTTTCCAAAATATCTGTCAATATTTTACGTCCAGTTTCTAACATGCTTGATTACAGTCAAGCAAAACTACAACTGTTCTCAGAACTGTGCCCTGTCTTCCCCTACATCTGGACAGTTTGTGCTGTTCTCCTTACCCATCATGTTTCCTCCAGTGTCACCGCCATGACCACACATACTCATCCTTCAAGGCCAGTGCCATTGCCATGTCTTTCTTCCATCTGAAGTAATACAGCATTTTACCTGCCTTTTCTTGTACTTGTCATTTTTTATCTAGTATTATTTTAAATTATTTTATTTTTATTTTAACTGATATTTTGAATACATAATTAATTCACATAGTTCAAAGTTTAAAGTGTTATAGTTTTACAGTGATCCCTCTCCCTTACCAGCTACCCAGTTTCTCATCTCTCAAAAAACCTACGATTTGTTTTCTTTCTATATATGTTTTTACAGAAGTACCTGTACACACTGTTCATTTTTTCCTTCATTCATTTATTCAACCACAAATACTCATAGAGCATCTGCTATATGTCAAGAGCTGTTCTAGGCACTAGAGAAACAGAAATAACCAAAAAGGACAAAAACTGTTTCACCCACCCCCCGCCCCTCTCCAATAGAGCTAACATTCTAATGAGGGAGAAAGACAAAAAACAAGATAAATAAGATATTTGGTATGTTAGATGGTAAGAGCTAAGTAAAAATAATAATAATAGTAATAATAATAAAGCAGAAAAGAGGGAGAAAATATGGTGGGGGATGACATATTAGACAGAGTGACTCATAAAGGCCTCATTGAGAAGGTATTTTTTCAATACCATACTGAAGGCAGTTAGGGTGTTAAACATGTGGCTGTGGAGCAACAGCTGTCCTGGCAGAGGGAACAAGGACAAAGGCCTGGAGAAGGATTGTGTCTGGTGGGGTTGAGGAACACCAAAGAGTCTGGTATGGTTGGAGCAGAGTAAAACAAGTGGCCTGCTGGAATTTTAAATATTGTATTCATATTTTACTTATTTTCTAGTCTGAAAGATCATATAATTTAGTATGTTAGTATGTGTGATTCACCTTATTTTCTTTTAGTGCTTAGCCCAAAGCCTTGTACTGAGAGTTGTCAAATGATAGATGGATGTATAAATGAATGAATGAATGCATGAATGACATATAATCTAAGGCAAATGCTATTTACAGATGCTGGCCCTTTACACTTGCTGCTTCCTGGGCCTGAAGTGCTGCTCCCCTAGATACCCATAAGTCCAATGCCCTCAGTTCTTCAAGGTCTTTATTTAAATGTCACTTCTCAGTGGGACCTTCACTGAACACCTTATTTAAAATTAACCAATTGACAAAAATGAGCAAAGAAAAACCAAAAGACTGATTAATAGTTCTGCTGATGCTTCGGAACCAGAGAACTTTAGTTTACTGCACAAATTTCCTAGAGTTAATCCAGAGGAATAAGATAGACATAAAAATTGACAGTGCACAGATGACTCACATCCTTCTACCATGAAGGTCATGTAGACTCATGTAGAAGGTCATGTGCTTTGTCAATTATCAGGAACTATAGAAGATTTATTAGGTGGTGGTTTGTTACTTTTATAATGTACTGACAGGCATGTTCCACTTTTCTCAAATACAGACCTGTGATCTCATGACAAATAAATGTGATTGGAGGTATTTCAGTGTGTGTGAAGGAATTTTACATACAAAATTTAGCATTTTTCTCTTACATGACACATGCATATATTTGCATCTTTTCTAATGAGACTTGTATCTTTTAAACTGAGATAAACTGGAACTTCCTTTAGATTAAATTTCAGGAAAAAGAGCAACTACTGGATTTAAAAACCAAAAAGATGATAGGTAAAGAATGTAAAATCCTGAATAAAATCCCAATTTCAGTCTTGTGCAGTAGGTCTACAAGAGCAGAGTTTTCTCTAGTTTGCTGAAGCATTGCCAAATCTGACTCAGTTTTTTTCTTAACTGAAATGAATGTTTCATTAAACAAAGATCTACATTCTGAAAATTGTGTTGTTTTCTATACAATGCTCATTCTGGAAACTTGTTCCATTAGCACGTGGTCCCATCTCAGTACATGACAAGGAGAACCTACACACTTTCTCATAGCCCCGACATTACAACTTTTAAGATCTTGCTTCACTAAACACATTCAAGGTTTTCTCCTGTCAATACTTTCAAACACTTTAAACCATCAAGTTATCCTAACGTGCATATTATATTGTTGCACTTGTTGTTTCTCATCAAGGCATAAAAGTGTCCTGAAAATACTGCTCTAATTTCTTCAGTTTGTCTGAGGCATAGCACACCATTTTTCAACAGATGCTACAGAAACACTCACTGATCTCCAAGGCATTTAATACATAGATGACAGGCAATTTTCTTTACTGTAGTCTTATATTTTTAAATCACGAGTTTACATAGCTGCTTACAGCCTCTTCCATTTTAATGCCCGAAAAAGAATATTTCTCAGTTGTAAAATCTGCTACAAGGAAAATTATGGGCAAAGTATCTAAATAGAATATTTAGAAAATTCTCTACCTATTCCAATATTATAGCATATTCCTAACCTTTTTACATCTATTTCATGACTAAAAGTCATTTCCAATATTTTCTGTATTGATATTTAAGACAAATAATGTACTAAAATTGCATATCTTTATTTGATTTTTATTCACTGCAAGTATTTAGTTTTACAAGATTAAAATAAATGTTGCAAATGTGAAATGTTTATAAGTGACTTTAAGGGTGAACAACTTACTTAAAACAAGAAAATAATTTAATTTGGAAAGTACATTGAAATAATCAGACATACAGGAAATGAAATCTGTGTCTTTATGGACAGGTAAACTAAGAATTTAAAATACAGTAAAATGGATTTTTAGGTTCAGTGGATAAATAATTGAAATGTAAGGGTAAGAAATAATGAAATTATTTTAGATTTTTATCTATATTTTCAGTTTTTAAAAATATTTCTACCACCTTTCCCTTTATTCTTCAAAGTTTATAAAGCAGTTTTAAGGAAGCGGATGTGGCTCAAGCGATTGAGCTCCCACCTACCAAATGGGAGGTCCCTGGTTTGGTTCCCAGTGCCTCCTAAAGAAAACAACAAGCTGGTGCAATGGGCATGCACAGCAAGCTGATGCAACAAGAGACACAAGAAGAAAAGCACAATGAGAAACACAACAAAAGCAGGGAGCGGAGGTTCCTGGTGCCTCCTGAAGAGGATAAGCAAGACAGCGAGCTGCTATGACAGTCAGGTGCTGCAAGCTGATGCAAAAAGATGATGATGCAACAAGAGACACAAGAAGAGAAAAACACAATGAGAGACACAACAAAGCAGGAAACAGAGGTAGATTAAGTGATTAGGTGCCTCCCTCCCATACCAGATGTATTAGTTAGCCAAAGGGGTGCTGTTGCAAAATACTAGAAATCGGTTGATTTTTAAAAAGGGTATTTATTTGGGGTAGAGGCTTACAGTTACCAGGCCATAAAGCATAAATTACTTCCCTCACCAAAGTCTATTGCCACATGTTGGAGCAAGATGGCTGCTGACATCTGTCAAGAGTTCAGTCTTCCTGGGTTCCTCTCTTCCCAGGGCTCATTTCTTTCTGGGCTTAGCTCCTCTGTTTCCTCCACAAGGTCAGCTATAGACTATGAGGCTCTCTAGGCTTTGCCTCTCTCCACAAGGCCAGCTGTAGACTGTCAGGTGAACAGCTCATCTCTTTTCCTGGGGCCTTTTCTCCTTCCTCACAACCAAGCTCCTCTGTATGCTTACTTTCCAGGGCTCCAGCTCAAAAACTCCAACATCCCTTCTCTGTGGTGTGGTTTCTCTGTGAGTCCCTACCCACCAAGGGAGTGAGGCTGCAACGTCCTACTGACGTGGCCCAATCAAACCCTTAATCGTTATTTAATCAAGTAAAAGTAAAACCTCTGAATCCAATACACTCTAATATGCCCAGAGGAAAAGACCAGTTTACAAACATAATCCATTATTTCTTTTTGGAATTCATCAATAATATCAAACTGCTACACTGGAGGTCCTGGGTTCAGTTCCTGGTACCTCCTAAAGAAACAAGGAAGATGAACAGACACAGCAAGTATAAACAATGAAGAGGTGGGGAGAAATAAATAAATCTTTTTTAAAAAAGTAGTTTTAGAAACAAAACTAATTTCATCAACTATTAATTGATTAATTGCCCAATATTTGTTCAGAAAGCAGAAATATTTATCTAATCATGTGGTAGTCTTCACAAAATCTCTCTTAATATATCCAGTTATGTGATTTCCTGATGTGTTTTATATTTTTCTAAAACATAATTTAAAACTGGATAACTAAATGAACTAGAAATAAATAAACTAAGGAGGAGTATTCCAAGTATAATTTTCTCAAAATAACCTGAGCACCTTTTCCCACTGCCAGTTGAAAGGGTGCACCTAAATGAGATTAGGGATGAAATTGCTCATTCAGATATTTGAAACCTAAAGCTTTGTGAGATGAGCTGCCCCTTAGCACTTCAGCTGGTAGAATTATTTACTATATACCTGGTTAAACTAGGGTTTAAGGACCTGAGCAACTTTCTGCTTTTTTCATTTATCCAACCAATATTCTTTAAGCATCCATTGGTGCCTCTCACCATGCCAGCTCTGGGAAAACAGATAAGCAAAATTGAGAAGGTCACTGCTCTCAAGGAGTTTACATTCTAGTGAGGAAAGGCAGAAAATAAGTAAGCATACAAATAGACAAAGTAATGGCAAAAGGTAACAAATACTATGAAGAAAATAAAACAGTGTACTGAAATAGTGACTGGAGAGGCTCATGGTACTTTAGATCTGGTAGTCACAGATGTCCTTTCAGAAGCTGAGATCTGAATGGTGATAAGGAGCCAGGTAAGGAAAAATATGGGGAAAGAACCTCTAAACGTAGTAAACACCTTGTGCAAAGACCTTGATGCAAATTTAGCCCTGCTTGAAAAACAAAAATAAGCAAGCATTCTCCAAAATTGGTTGTCGGGTTACAGAAAAATCATGTAAAAAATACAGTGTTCCCATATACACCACCACTATTACTAACACTTTGCATTAGTGCAGTACTTTTGCTACAACTGATGAAAGAATATTATAATTGTACTATTAACTACCTACAGGAAAAAGCTTCCTTTCCTCTTTTCCTTCTCTGAGAACCCTGCTCTGTTCTGTTTTCATGCAGAATTTTCTCCTCAGCTCCTGTGATTTGTATAACTTGTCTGCCTCACTCAGTGCCTCTTTTTCATGACACTTTTCAGTTCAGTTAGTCCTGCCTTGCAGCAGGTGAGCTTACCCCTTTTGTTTTCCACGTGGATTTTCTGCCTCCAGTTACTTCCCCATTAAGGTATCCCAATGTTCAAAAAGGTCTGTGTTGTTTTTTTTTTCATTTAGGCGGTCCAGCAATCAGAAGCTGAGTTGAGTGTGTGCACCTCTTGTCAACAGCTCTGCCATGGTCTCTTTTATTTCCTGGAGGTTCGTTTTATGCAATTCTTGCCAGCCGGCTGTGTTCTGCCCTGAGCTTCTGTGGACTTGGGTCCCTGTGCCTGGATATGCATGGGGTTCTAAGTCACTGCTGTGACCTGAGTCCACCACAGAGATACATGGGCCACGCTGCCTCTGTGTGATTCTTACGCTACATGAGATCAAGTGAGACGGAGGGGTCTGGACGGGCACGTCAGGGTCGTTGGTTGCCTAAAATTTTTTTTTTTTTTTGGTGTTCTTTTTTCTTTTTCTTTGATTTGGCATTTGTAGAGTCCTTCTCCAATCTCTATCATCCTTCAGAGTTTCAAGCAAATGGGTTTTGTCCTTTTATTAGTTGCTTACAAGAGGAGAACTTTCCAGGGCATGTCTTACATTGCCATACTGATGACATCATTCCATAAGTGTCCTTTAAATTGATCCAAGCTATATGGAATGGATAAAGCTTCAATAATGGAGCTGTAGACTCTACTAGGTCACTGATGATTCATCCTCTAATCCTAAAACTCATCCCACTGGGCAGAGGTTTGTTTGTTTTTTTGTTTTGTTTTGTTTTGTTTTTTGTCTTTTTTTCGTGACCTAGAATATACATATCACCTGTGGAAGCTTCATATGAACCACCAATCCACTAAAAAGGAATGCTGTAGCTCAAAAGATCTACAGACTTAATTGCACTTTTTAATATAACATAAACAAATGACCAAAACTTTTATCTGAAAACATTTGCATAATGACAGAGGCTGATTTTACTGTCAGGATTTATTTAGAATTGTTATTGATTTTGTGACTTTTCCTTAATGTTATTTGACCCTTGAGAAGCTTCAACTCAATCTAGTAGGATCAGACCGTTTTCACATCAGTTGTGTGCTGGTGCCAAATCTCCCAGAGCTAACAAGTTCCTGGGACACGACTGTGAATCTTAACACTCCATGCCCTTTGTATTATTAGGTCAGTGATTATGTTGATTTTTAATGCTAGACATGTCTGTGGAGTGATTTTCTCTATGTTTTGTTTTTTCTCTTCTACAGTGTTCACATATTCTGACCCATGCCCGAGGATTTTCAGAGCATGGGTTGAGCCGTTATAGTTCCATAAGCAACTTGCACAGTACTAAGCAACTAATAGTTTCCAATAAAAAATAATAATTAATAAAATTATTTGTCTAGAAATAGTTCCATGAGCAACAATAATTGAGTTCATGTTACACATCTAATATTTTTAATTATAAACTTTGATTTTTAGAGCAATTTTAGGTTTATAGAAAAATTGCACAGAAAGTACAGTTCCCATATACCTCCCTTTTCCTCCACACAGATAGCTTTGCCTTTTATTAGCATCTTTCATTGGTGTGGTACATTTGTTGCACCTGATGAATCAATATTGATATGTTATTAGTTACTGAAGTACATAGTTTACATTAGGGTTCACTCATTGTTATAATAGATCTATGGATGTGAAAAATATGTAATTTCATATATCCACCATTATGATATCACACAGAAACATTGCACTGCCCTAAAAATGTTCTGTGCTCCACCTATTCGTCCCATCCCCCACCGAACCCATGGCAACCACTAGTTCCTTCAAATTCATGAGTGTGATTCTACAGGTTTTTCTTAGACAAAATGCTCAAAAAAGCCTCACAAAATGTGATGAGAGTAACACTACAAATACAGACATCTTTAATCCACATCTTTGTGATTTTTTATCTAGATGTAAAATTAGACTGTAGTTCTGAAAGGAATCAGATAATTTCCAAAGAGAAACTTCTGAATTGTATCAGAGTTTGAACATAGAAAAGATCCTTGTGACCTTCTGCTAGATACATGCATCTAAAAGACTTTTCTCTGGAGGTATAGTTGATTATTTAAAAAGGGAAAAAGAATCATAGGAATGTGGCAGAGACAACTGTTTTTTTCTTCCATTGTAGTAGAATTATGCCTGGGGCATGTTCCTAGACTGCATTTCCCAGTTTCTTTTGCATTTAGGGTCAAACGACTTAGCTGTCACCAATGGATGCAAGGGAAAATTATGTGCACAATTTCTGGACAGGTGCTTTTAAGAGTGGATGGGCCTTTCTCAGCTAAATGCCCATTTTAAATAGCCCCTAGGAGATGAAAGTGCTAACGTAGGAAGGAACCCAGGTTCCTTAGTCACTGTGTAGAGAAAAGTCATCTACTAACCAACCACAGCCTTGGACATGAGCAAGAAAAAATTTTCTATTGTGTTTGAGCCATTAGGCATTTGGGGATTTATTTATTATAGCAGTTTAGCCTATAAGATTTTTTTAAGACCCAAGAAATTGTAAAATTAGGAAAGAGAGAATTAGAGCAATAATTGACACAGGCCTAAAAATTTGGGTTTAAGTGGAAACCATTACAAAATACCAGCCAAATGATAAAAATTACATCTCTAATCTACTCAAGAACTAACAATGAACTGCAGTTCAGAACAAGGAATCCATCATTCTGTTTGCGGCAATGTTGAGAATGGTTTCTTTAAGCTTAGTTTACATGTCATGCTAAAGCAAATGTGATTACAGTACCTCACTGCAGAGAGTTCAACTGTTTTTGACATTGAGTAAACATTGTAAAATATAGCATGTTTTTCTCATTAACTTAAAATAGTGGTTTTCTTTCTCAAACTGGTTTGTAAAACATGGAAAGCATTATTTTATGTTAGCCTGAAAGGAATAGATATGTAAAATGAATTCATTTTCAGCTAGTACCCACTCAGAGTTGAAGTTATTCATTCTAGTAAATCTACATTTACCTGAAATGATCTTTGGTAGAACAAAAAATTCTAGGAAGGCCTCTCAGAGTAGACAAAACTCCTTCTCAAGTAGTGGCACTTTTGTTAAATCATGTACCATGACAATTTACTAGTCAGAATTTCTTTTTGCCCTTTTCTTTTTCCTGTCTCTCCTTATAGCTATCTGTTCTTCCTTTTATTTTTACCCCATGTCTACTTACTATACACTTACGTGGGTGCAAATGTGAACTACTAAGGGACAGAAAAATACTCAGCCCTCACCTATTCTCCAAAGAAAAGGAGTCAAGCCTCTAAAACTAGAATCTGGCACAATATGGAATAGGCAGAAAGAAACCATTGCTACTATAAGATTCTATGCCATTTGTCAAGGCTAATGTATATGGAGATACTGAACTGGGGGATACTGGGCAGAAAGCCAGTTAAGACCTTCCCAACTCAAGGCTTCCAGTTCTGTAACAAACTCAAAGAGGCAAAATGTTGTATCTCTTGAAGCAAAACAGCCATCAATTGTTATAAATTAAAAATTTCTGAATATGAATAAAGGAAATAGAGTTAGAAGCCCTGGAATTAAGAGAAATAATTCATTTTAAAAATCCTGCCCCAGGCAAGGTACTGATTTGCAGAGACACACAAATTAGAATGTGCAGGTAGGAGAATTAATAGAAAACACGTATGTTAGTATGAACATGCAGCCTAATTAGAATCAGGGCCACTGTCATTGGAAAAGTATCTTAGTTTGTGATACAGAAAAATGGCAGAGAAATGAGAGCTGGATATTGAAGGGAAATAGGAGAGTCTTGAAAGACAGGGTACGATTCAAAGAAGACGTAACAGAGATCAAATTATCTTTAGAGAAAAGAAAAAAATAACTCAGACATAAAGAACTACAGTATATATGCTTCACATCTTATAAAAACATGTGAGTAATCAATTTCAAATGAATCTAACACACAAAATTCACAGACTGAGTATATGTTTGAGGATTCCCAAGAGCAAATAGTTATATTCACTTATGTCATCTGGGAGAAGACAAGAAAGCCAGGAAAACTGCATGAGAAAGCACAGAAAGGAAACTAGGAGAAATCCCTAACAGATAGACTTGTCAGCTACACTTACTGACCCAAACATGGTTGCAAAGATTGGAATGTGCCAATAAAGGGCATTTTTAGCTTTCACATTCCATTATCTGACTTAAAGTTCCATGTGTTATTTTCACGCTAATTTTTTCCATTTAATATTTTGGTAAGAGGTCTAAAAGAGAATTGCATAGACCTTGTATTTTTCATGTATCAGATTGTTTCAGGATTTGCTTGGGAGTTTAGAGGTTTTTAAACAACATCTCACCAAAATGTGTAGGTTTTGTGCACATCGCTATTACTGTGGTTATCATGTAGCTGTAACTGCTTTTTCTTGTTTATTAATGTTTCTAATTCCCCTAATAGTCTGTGAGCTCTGTGAGGCCTGGTCTGCACCTTATTTACTTTTTTATTATATCACCTACCCTAGCACTTGGTACAGTCTTAGAACTCAGTAATTGTTTATTAATTGGTTGAATTGAGGAATCAAGCTAATTACCCAAGTATCTTATAAAATGGAAATAACATGTGTGTTAAAAAATGTATGAGGACCACCACTTCCAGGAAAATGGAGTAGGCATATTTTTACCTATACCTCTCTCAAAGTACAACTAAAAACCCTGGACATTCTATATAAAACAAACAGAAAAAATCTTTGAAAGGGGGAGAGAAGGCAGCAAACTGCTTAGGGAACTCGAGAATCCAAGGAAATTCATGGTGGTGAGTTCCCCGGGTTTTCTTTTTACCACTTATATTCCAGGTTTGGACCTGAAGAAGGCAGCAATCAGAAACACCAATAGGTGCAGACCAAAAAAAAGGCCCTAAAAAACTTGTTTTTTCAAGTCACAGCACCAGGAAAGGGGCAAATTGGCAAGACAGAAAGTTTTAGACAATAATAACTCTGTTTCAGCCAAAACACAGGAAGAAAAAAGAAAAAAACTGTGGCCCAACCTACACCCATGCCAAAAAAGGCTGAATAAGGAGCCGAACCTTCTGGCCTTCCAGACCATAATCAGACATCCCAGTTTCCTCTCCGGAGTAATGTCAAAGAAGGTTGAGTGGGAGCCTAGACATCAACCCACACCTAGAAATAAAAAAGTGCCTTTCCCTTTCCCCACTACAATGGTATCAGAAGATTCTTACTAGAGGGTAAGGACTTTCATCACTTCTTTTCCTCATTTCCCAGAAGTAACAAGGCAAACAGCCCAGCCCCAACACTGTGGTCAGTGCAGGTGATGTGGGGAGGAGTAACAAGGTGCTCCTATCCTTTCCAGTGAAGACAGTATCAGTGGAGTCTAGTGGGGAGCCTGAAACCCTAACCTCACCTAGCAATAAAGGGAAGTCTCCTTCAAGTGGTAACAGAAGTCTAGAGAGGAACCTGGAATTCTACCCCACCTGGCAGTAATGAGTTGGTGCCGCCTTACTCCTGCTGGAGCAGTGTCAGGCACAGTAAATTAAAAGAGTAAATTTGAATAATATCCAGACTTACATAATACTTAAAAGGTCCAAGTTTCATTGGAATATCACTTACCATATGAAGAACCAGGAAGATCTCAAACTGAATGAAAAAGAACAATCAATAGAAGCCAACACCAAGGTAACAGAAATGTTACAATTATCTGGCAAAGATTTTAAACTAGCCATCATGAAAGTGCTTCACTAAGCTATGACAAACACAATTGAAACAATACAAATTCTCAGCAAATAAATTGAAGGCATATAGAAAAACCAAACGGAAATTTTAGAAGTGAAAAATGCAATAATCAAAATTAGAAAAAAAAAACAAAAAACCCTCAATTACTGAATATCAAGGTAGAAAACAGAAATTACTCAATCTGAACAACAGAAAAGGTAGACTAAGAACAAAAATAAAAGTCCTGAAAAAAAGCAGAACAGAGTCTCAAGGACCTGTGGGGCTATAACAAAAGATCAAACATTCATATTAGCCAAGTCCCTGAAGGAGAGGAAAGAAAGAGCATGACTGAAAAAGTGCTAAAAGGAATAATGTCTGAAACTTCCAAAATTTAGCAAAAGACATACATTTGCTGTATTAGTCAGCCAAAGGGGTGCTGATACAAAGTACCAGAACTCTGTTGGCTTTTTAAAAGAGTATCTATTTGAGGTGGAAGCTTACAGTTACAAGGCCCTAAAGAGTCCAATTCAAAGTTACTTCCTCACCAAACTCTGTTGCCATGTGTTGAAGCAAGATGGTGGGTGATGTCTGTGAGGGTTCAGCCTTCCTTTTCCTCTTAAGGCTCCATGGACACAGCTTCTTCTTATTTCAGCTGTAGGCAGGTATAAGGCTCATCTTTCTCCCCAGGGCTTGTTTCTTTCTGAGTTCAACTGCTCTGTTCTCTCCACAAGGTCAGCTGTAGACTATCATGCTCATCTGTCTTCCCAGGGCCCTGTCTATGGAGCACTCTCTCTTCCAGCTGTGTTCTCCTTCTCTTTGTGTTTTCTTCCCAGGGCTCCATCACCAAACTCTAACTCTCTTCTCTGCTGTGTTGTTTTCTCTGTGAGTCCCCACCTCCTTGGTGGGCAGGACTCAACATACTACTGACATGGCCGAATTAAACCCTTAATCATAATTTAAACAAGTAAAAGTGAAATCTCTGAATCTAATACAATATAATATGCCCAAAGGAACAGACTAGTTTACATGCATAATCCAATATCTATTTTTGGAATTCTTACACAACACCAAACTGCTACACTTACTGATTCAAGAAGCTGAGAGAACACCCAACAAGAGAAACTCAAAGATATCCACACCAAGACACATCATAGTCAAACTTCTTGAGTTTTCTATTATGTTGGGTGGTTGCAGAAAAAAAAAAAAAAATTAACAATGGATAATATGGTTCTAAATATATGTAGAAGAAATGTTTAAGATAATTATATCACAAACCGGAGAGAGTAAAGAGACATAAAGGAAGGTAAGGTTTTTGTACTTCACTCGAACTGGTAAAATATCAACCCCAGTAGACTATATTTTATAAGATATGTTGTGTATATATAATGTAATACCCAGGACAACCACAAAAAACATAATAGAGAAATCAAAATAGGATTCCATAGAGAGTTCAAATAACCTACATGAATGCAGGAAGAAGAAAAACAAATGAAAAACAAATAAGAAAAATAAAATAGCAGGTATAAGCCCTAACATGTTGATAATTATATTAAGTGTAAATGGTCTATATAAACCAATTTAAAACAGATATTGGCAGAGTGGATTAAGAAACATGATCCACCTGTTTTCTGTTTATAAGAAGCTCACTTCAAATGTAACAACATAGATGGGCTGAAAGTAAATGGATGAAAAAAGATATATCATGCAAACATTAATAAAAAGAAAGTAAGAGTGACTATATTAATATTAGGTAGAGTAGACTTCAGAGAAAGAAAATTACCAAAGACAGAAAGTGACATTATATAATGAAAAAGGGTTAATTCACCAAAAAGACACAGCAATACTAAATAGGTATGCCTCAAAACACAAAGCTGCAAAATATGTGAAGCTAAAACCGATTGAACTTAAAGATGAATCATATAACTCCACAATTATAACTGGAGACTTTAACACCCCTCTCTCAACAACTGATAGAACAAATAGTCATATAATCAGCAAGGATATGGAAGAATTCAACAATACTATTAACTAACTGGATATAATTTATACCTAAAAAACACTCCACCAAACTACAATAGAATGCACATTCTTTTCAAGTTCCCATAGAACATATACCAAGACTGACCATATTCTAAGTTATAAAAGAAACTTCAACAAATTTAAAAGAAATGAAACCATAGTTTGTTCTCTGATCACAAAGACATCAAACTCTAAGTCAATAACAGAAAGACATCATGAAAATCACTAATCACTTAGAAACTAAACAACACATTTCTAAATAATCTGGCTCAAAGAGGGAATTTCAAAAGATATAAAAATACATTGAACTGAATAAAAATGAAAATACAACAGGTCAAAATTTATGAGACACAGCAAAAGCAGTGCTGAATGGGAAGCTTATATTACTAAATGCACATACTAGAAAAGAAAAAAGTTTCAAACCAATAATCTAAGCTCCAACCTCAATAATCTGAAAACAAGGGAGAACAAAATAAACCCAAAGCAAGCAGAAGGAAGGCAATAGTTAAGAGTGGAAATCAGTGAAATTGAAAGAGAAAAATATTAGTGAAAAATCAATAAAACAAAGAGTTGGTTCTTCAAAGGTCAATGAAACAAACCTCTTGAAAAAAACTGAAAAAAAAGAGTGATAGAAAACACAAATCACTAACATCAGGAATAAAAGAGTTGAAAGAGGGGATGTCACTGTTGATACAGCAAACATCAAAAGAGAATACTATGAATAAATCTACACATATAAATTTGACAACTTAGATGAAATGGTTAGGTCAATTTCTCAAAAAAAGACACAAACTACAACAATTTACTCAATATTTAATAGATACTTTGAATAGCCCTATAACTTTTTAAAAATAGACTTGTTTTTAGATGTTTTAAATATACAGAAAAATTAAGAACATAGTTCATAGAGTTTGCATATACCCTCTACCTCTCTTAGTAAACATCTTACATTAGTATTATATATTTGTTACAATTAATGAACCAATAGTGATACATTATTATTAATTGACATCCATAGTTTATTCAGATTGCCTTAGTTTTTACCTGACGTCTTCTTCAGATTCCAGGATCCTATCCAGGATACCAGATTACGTTGAGGTGCCCTGTAACCTTAGACTCCACTTGGTTGTGATAGTTTCTTACAGTTTCCTTGTTTTTAAAGACTTCGAAAGTTTTGAGAAGTCAGGTATTTTATAGGATACCCTCTCTGGAAACCTATTTGATGTTTTTCTCAGGAATTTACCCATGATTAAACTGTACTTAAGAAAACTGAATTTATAAAAACTCCCAAAAAGAAATCTCCAGGCTAGATTGTTTCACTGGATAATTATATCAAGCATTTAAGGAAGAATTAACACAAATTTGACACAATTTCATTTAGGAAATAGGAGAGAACATTTCTTAATTCATTTTATGAAGCAGATACTAAAACCAGACAAAGGTAGTCTAAAAAAAAAAAAAAACTACAGACCAATATCCCTCATGAATATAAATACAAAAATACTTAACAAACAAATATTAACAAATAGAATTTATCAACATATAAAAAGATTTATACACAATGACCAAGTATGGTTTATTTCAGGATGGAAGGCAGGTTCACATTTCAAAATCAACGCAATCTACCATATTAATAGATCAAAGAAGAAAAATGACATGATCATATCAATGATACAGAAAAAACAATGGGCAAAATTCAACACCTATTCAAGATAATAACTCTCAGAAATATAGGAATAGAGGGGGAAACTTCCTCAACTTCACGAAGAAAACATACAGTTAACATTATAGCTAATGATGAAAGACTAAATGCTTTACCCCTAATATTGAAACTCAAATGAAATCTTATAACTTATACAAAAAATCTTAACTCAAAATGGATCACAGATTTAAATGTGAAAGATGAAATTATAAAAGATTTAGAAAAAACAACATAGAAAATCTTCAATATCCAGGGCTAGTCAAAGTGTTCTTAGACTTAATAGAAAAAGCACAATCTAGGGAGTAGCTGTGGCTCAAGCTGTACATGGAAGGTCCTGGTTTGGTCTCCAATGCCTCCTGAAAAAGCAAAAATGAACAAGAAGCAAAACAAATGAAAAAAAAACAACTCAGGAAAGCTGATGTGGCTCAGTGGTAGAGCTCCAGCTTCCCACATATGAGGTCCTGGCACCTGGTACCTCAAAAAAAAAATAAAAATAAAAAGCCCAATCTATAAAAAGAAAATTTGATAAATTTGATTCCAGCAAAATTAAAACTCTCTGCCTGCAAAAGATCCTGTGAAGAGGATGAAAAGACAAGCTAAGGATCAGAAGAAAATATTTGCAAACCATATATCCAAAAAAGGACTACTATCTAGAATAGGTAAAAACTCTTAAAACTCAACAGAAAGAAACAAAACATCTAATTAGAAAATGGGCCAAAGACTTGTAAAACACTTAAATGAAGAGGATATATAGATGGCAAATAAGTACATGAAAAGATGCTCAACATTATTAGTCATTAGGAAAATACACATTAAAAGATATTACTATATACTTATCAGAACAGCTAAAGCAAAAAATAGTGATAACACCAAATGCTGGTAAGGATGTGGAGAAATCAGGTCACATCTGGTTGGTAGGAATGTAAACTGTTACAGACACTCAGGAAAGCAGTCTGGCAGTTTCTTAAAAACTAAAACATGCAACTACCATACATACTTCTGATCATTTAGCTCATAGAAATGAAAATTTATGTTCACATAAAAATTTGTACACTAGTGTTTATAGCAGCTTTATTCATAATAACCAAAACTGGAAACATCCCAGATGCCATTCAGTTAGTGAATGGTTAAACATTATGTTTCACATCCATATTATGGAATACTACTCAGTAATAAAAATGAATGAACTAATGATGCACAAAACAACATGGATGAATTTCCAGAAAATTATGCCAAGTAAAAAAAGCCAGTTTCATTTACAGGTCCCATTTATATAACATTCTTGAAATGAAAAAAAAATTCTAGGAATAGAGAAAGATTCATGATTTTCAGTGGTTAAGGTGGAGGTGAGGCAAGAAGGAATGGGTGTGGCTCTAAAAGCGCAATGTGAGAGATCCTTGTGAAGGAAACGTAAAGTATCTTGACTCTATTCTGACTATGTTGCCATTGGGGAAAACTGGGTAAAGGGTACACAGGATCTATCTGTATTATTTCTTACAACTGACTCTGAATCTACAATTATTTCAAAATAAAAAGTTTGATTTAAAAATAGTGCTTGCATGTACTTAGAAAAATATTTTTGAGGTCATGTTAACTCAAAATGTAATGGTCAGCCTTGTGTGGAGCTGTATATTCCTTTATATTCCATGTACCTTCCACAAATCTTTTTATTTCTTTTAACACCATTTTGTCCTTTTCCACACAAGATAGGTCACTATGATTACTATTGATATTTTTGCTATACAAAAACTTTAAGATTAGTTTTAATATGTTTTCATTTTTCAGAAGGAAAAAAAGAGATGAAGATTACCTGTATAAACTCTATATTAACTGGAAATGGAGCTATAATTGAGATTTATAGGTGTGTCAGTACAGAAGAGTGACAAACAGTGAGATATAAAATGCCAAAAATCTTTTGCTGGAAGCATTAAAATCTACTGTAAATCAATTTTTCAATCTGAGATACAACAGTTTTCAACTATTAAAATCTCTGGTCTATTCCTCTGTTAAATGGTCTTCTGAATGAGAACTGGAGTTTCTATTGAATTTCTCTCATTGAGTTCATAGGGTCATCTGAATTTTTTGACAACTAAAGTCCTGGTCTTGGAAGCAAGCAAAATTTCTTGAATTTTTTTATTCCAAGTTCTGACACAGACTTGATTGGCAACATAGAACAAGTATAATATATCTTTAGGATTTACTTTTCCCATCAGTTTTTGGAGAATTGCAAATGAAAAGTTTCCTTAGTGTCTCATTTTACCTTTTTATCCTTCTCTTAGGTTTATGAAGAACAAACTGGAGGACATATTCCAGAGGCATGGCCTTGGCCAATGCAGAAACAGCACAAAGCAGAGCTGTTGAATCAAGCCACAACTGTTCCTTCAAACACACCCCTCTTCCTGCTCACAAAAAATAAAAGGAGCTACTTAGTGTTCCATTTCCTCTGAGGCTTTAGAAGGACACACAATTTCCCTGCTCACTATTTTTCTCCAGAGGAAAAGGAGACGGCTGGGGAGGGATGGGTCTGTATATTTTACTACATTTAACCTATTGGTATCTCTCTGATGAGGATGTCTCTGAGAGGCCCACTCATCGAAGAAGTGCTTTGCCTTCCAAATACTCAATGAGAAGTCTCAGATAATTACCTACTGGGACTACCAAGAAACAGTTTAGCATCTCTCTAGAATCTAAAGATGTGTATTTAGGACACATGTTTGTGCCACACATGGGCTCAGGGCATGTTACAATCCTGCTTACTATGAATTCTCCAAGGCTGCAGTGATTATGGCACCTAAGCTGCTTTCCCTCTGCAGTCCAAATAAACATTCATGTGTTGGGAGCTCAAGGTGCCATCTGATGCCTAGAGGAAGGCATCATGTTTCTAAAACCAGTAGACTTGACTTAAAATCATCATTCACAGAAACAAACCAGACATGGTGAAAAAGAAAGCCCATAAGAAAATGTATCATGCACAGTCTTGCAGGACCTACCTGTCCCAGAAAATAATATGCATCAATGGACATCTTAGGGATGGGAGGAGAGAGACTGTACCTCATATGCTCTCCTCCATGAATGAGGACCAGGGCACGTTGTCAAGGCTATAGAAGGGCTTAAAATTATTATTTTTTCATTTCTTCCTTCCTTCATTTATTAAGTATTATTATATATTAATATTAATATACACACACACGTATGTAGTAAGAGCCTGATATGGGCTTCTATACATTATCTTAGAGTAGTGTTATCTTAGAGTAGCCTAAGATACAGACTATCATTATCTTAGAGTAGTGTTTCTGAAGAGTAGTCTAGGAATCACCAGCATCAGAATCACCTGAGAGACTAGTCAGAAATTTCAAGTTCCTGGGCTCGAGTCCAGATCTACTGAATCAGAGCCTCTGGAGCCAAAGCCCAAGAACCTGCACTTTAGAGAAGCTGCTGCAATGATTGCTATGTGTACTAAAGTTTGAGGAACACTGTCTTCTAGGTTTTGCCTTATTTTATTCATTATTCTCAAGGCTTTCTTGTCAATCTTTGGAGGTAAATAAAGTCTTAGCATTCTAGAGAGACGAAATTCTTGACTGCTAGTTCCATACTAATATCGATTTCATTAAGAATTAAAATAAAGAGAACTACATCAAAACTGCATTAAATTGTAGTATTCACACTCAAATTTTTAATGACTTTCTGTAATAATTATTTAATGAGCTTCATTGAAAATCCAGCCTGAAAATTCAACTTTCTAATGAAATATTGTCTATAAAAATTATTTAAAGAAAACTTGACTTTTTCTTAGCCTTCACTTTGAGAGCTAGACTAATTGACTTGTCTAGTTAAAGTTCAAAAAGGATGCACAAATTTACCTCCTTCAGTGACACAATTTCTCCGACAGTATGACAATGTGTAGCTATCAAACGGCTTCACAAATGGGATGAGGGGTCATTTGTGTCAGGACACATTTATTTTGAGAATGCAGGTTTGGGGGAAAAAATGCTTTGTGAACAGCATGTTGTTTCTTACATACATTTTAGAATAAGATGAGTGTGAACATCTTGGAAACATGACCTATAAGTTAAATTTCTCTTGAAACGTGTAGGACTTCAAAATAAAAAAAAAGATAATGGGGCTGTTACAGAACATCATCTGCCCTATACAACCTGCAACATTTTAAGTTGTTTGTATATACACTATAAATTACATTGACATAAAGAATCAGAAGTTTTAAAATTTCAGCCTGAACCAGTTAACTTCAAGGTCTTTTTGGGGAGAAAGAAAGGGCCCTGAAAATGGTTGGGAAAAGGCAACACCCATACTAACATTCATATGAGCAATGTTAAAAATACAAACCTTCAATGAACCCTTGTAAGCACATAGGCTCCTATAAAATAAGAAACGTATAAAACTCACAAATACACACTAAACGTGTGAAAAAAATGAGTTAAGTAAGTATGAGGACACTTTGGACCTGTGAAGTAACTCTCTCTACTCTTGGAGACTAAAGGCACATATGCGTTTATCTCATGTTTGATAAACAATATAGAAGTTAAATCTTTACCTGAACAATTTCAGTTGTTTTATCATAAAAAATATTACTATGAGTTTTAAAGAAAGTTGAGTTTACAGACCAGCTTTTTGCCCTTACAAATTTGAGAAAGTTTTCAAGTTTGAGAAATTCTAATATTAAATTCAAATATTACTTCTATAAGCACTAAAATGCCTTTTTGATGAGTGCCATTGCAAATGCAGTGGATATATTCATGAGATGGTTTGATTTTCCCTTGTATTATTCTGCAAAGATTTGGGCTTTTTAGCTTCATAGCTAAGAACAGGGCAATTGAATTTTAGTTACTGAGTCTTTTTTTTTTTTTTTCACTTCTTTTATTTTTTAAAAGATACTTCGATTACATAAATGTTACAGAGAATATATTGGGGATTCCCATATGTCTACTCCCCACACTCCCACATTTTCCCACATTAGCAACATCTTTAATCAGTGTGGTACTTTCATCGCAACTGATAAACACATTTTGGAGCATTGCCACTAAGCATGGATTATAGTTTACATTGTAGTTTACACTCTCTCCCATTCAACTCTGTAGGTTAGGGCAGGATATATAATGGCCTGTATCTGTCATTGTAATGTCATTCAAATGATTCCCAAGTTCTGAAAATGCCCCCCATTACACCTGTTTTTCCCTTTCCCTAACCCCAGAACATCCATGGGTCATTGCCTCCACAACAATGGTATTTCTTCCATTGCTAGAATCACAAGTAATCTATAGCAGAATACTAGTAAGTTTATTTTAGTTCATAGTTCACTTCCCATTCCTGAGGACTCTGGGATTGTGATACCCACTCCACCATTAATTGAGGGGGGGCTTTGATCCCATATATCTGATGCATAGGACTCTCTTACTTGCAGTTGTAGGCACTCTTGGTTCCTTGGTGTGTTGTTTGTCCATCATCTCCTCCTGTTACCTGTCCTGGGTGAGTCCATTGAACTGCAGAGTAGGTGTTGCAACTCCGTTGAGATTCAGGTCTCAGCTGGCACATGAACAGCCCAAAGATTTAAGTCTCTTCAATGTACGCCTACCAACTCTAGTACTAATTATAGGTTTGAATAGAAGGACAGAAGAGTCATGCATAAGGAAACCACTGCTGAGTCTAACTCAGTCACACCCAGGAGCATAAATACCAGATTAGGGCCCGCTGGCAAGGGCCCAAATTCCTGAGCTGTCTGCTCTGACAATAGTGTCTGGATGTCTCCATATCCCTGAGGAGCTTCGCATAAGATGTGCATAAGCACTGCCCTTGGGATGGCCTCCCTACTCACTTTGAATTCTCTTAGCCATACAAACTCATTTATCTTTAGCTTTTCCCCCTTTAGTCAAGCTGGGTTTTTTTTGTTTTTTTCTTTGTTTGTTTGTTTGTTTGTTTGCTTTTCCAAATGCATTGCTTGTTGGTACTTGGCAGCAATCCCTCGGTGCCGGGGAGGCTCATCCCCAGGAGTCATGCCCCATGCTGGGGGAAAGTTATTGCTTTTATATGCTGAGTTTGGCTTAGAAAGAGGCCACATTTGAGCAACAAGGAGGCTCCCCATAGGTAACTCTTGGGCACTCTACATCACTAGGCTAAGTTTCAATTTCAAGAGCAAAGGCTCATAAGCATAGTCATAAATATCAAGGGTCCTTCAATGGCCCATCCTCCTTCACAAGTCATTGTCCCTGTACTTAGGCCATTCTTGTTGTTCTGTTAGAGAATGTGGCAGAGTTCCCCCAAGATGGCAATTTGATATTTTTGGTTATTCTGTGAATCTCCACCCACCGTGACAATACCCCATGAACATTTGAACGTATTTGTATGCCTTATATGTATACCCAGGTAAACTTCCTCCCATGTATCACCCTTCACTGACACCCTGCACCAATAATCCTCCCGTCACAGTTGTAACCCTTCTCTGATCTAAAACTTCTTCAAAAATGAAGCCAATAAAATAGCCACATACAATTAAGAAAATGAAATAGTAATGATAGTTTATATGTAAGAAATAAAATACAGAAAAAATTAATAAAAAGTAAAAATATAATATTTTTAAAAATTGGAATATTAAAAAATAATGAAAAAATATTTGAAGAAAAAAAACTTTTTTTTTTTTTTGCATTTTGCCTTTCATTACTGTAAGACTGTTGTCCTGTATGTACAGTGGCATTTTCTTCCATTTATTCCCCCAGTGTCTTACTTTTTTTTTTAAATAAGTCTTGAATAAATAAGACTTTTCTCTTTTACCTCATCACTTAAAATGGTGAACATAGTATTCCATATTTATATACAATTGGCACACCGAAAAAGGGATCCATATCATTTCAGGTCCCTAAATAGAATTAAAGTCTTCTATGGATGGGTGTTTAAAGCCAATCTGAGGCTGAATGATGTCTTACCCACCAACTAGTGTAGTTTCAATGTTATTGTACAGCATACAGTAAGAAATGATCAGGGAACACCAGTCCTGTGGGTTGAATTGCAGTCCTGATTCTCAGTTCCTCAGAATACGACCTTATTTTTAAGCAAGTGAAGATGAGGTCATCCTGGAATAGGGTGAGCTCTTAGTCCAATAGGGCTTAAAGAAAGGACAAACTCTGAGAGAGAAGATAGCACTGTGACAACAGAGGCAGGGCTTGAGTTATGCTGCAAGCCAAGGAATGCCAAGGATTACCAGCCACCTGGCCACTGCCAGAAGCAAGGAGAGAAGCATGGGACGGTTTCTTCCCTATGAGTTTTCAACAGACCATAGTCCTATCTACACCTTGATTTCAGACTTCCAGCCTCCAGACAGTTAGACAATAAACTGCTGTGGTTTGAAGCCATCTAGTGTGTGGTAGTTTGTTATGGCAGCCCTAGGAGAGTAAGACCATCAGTGTTCATGGGAATTTGCACAATCAGGCTTTAGCTTTTGAGAATGTATGTTTTTCAAAATGCCACAACTTACTCTCATTGGTTTCTGATTTCACTTCTCCCCAGGGGGCAAGGAAGCTTATAAGAGAAACAATATTTATGCAGAAGAATTCAGGAATGAAGCTTTCAGGGAATGAAATATGTATGCTGGCTAGTGAAAAGGAAACTGCTCATCTTCCCAAGAGTCATGAATAATCCTTGTTTACCCTATAATAGCTATGAATTTATCAAACTCTCTCTCTCTCTCTTTCTCTCTCACACACACACACACACACACACACACACCTATACAAGCAAGTATTTGCAGAGATCAGGACTGAGGAATCCAGTGCTGCCATCATGCTGGAAAAACTAAATGATTTTTAGATTTGTGTTTCAAAACACTGTTTTGATAGCCTAGAATTATCAAAATTAAGGATAGTAATAATCTGGCAATTAAAAGCAATTTCTTTTATCACCACAAAAATGGCATGGTACAAACAGCAGTGACCTACAATTTCCCTCACATGAGATTTGCATATATTATCACTATATTTGTAATTACCCCAGCAGTCACCCAAAATATCACTTATCTTTTTCTCATAAGATGTCAGGGATGTTAAAGTAGACTGGGTTACCTTATTTTACCAAGCTATTAAACAAAAGGTCACTGCAAAAAAAGAAAGCTAAATGTGATGTGACAAGTACAGCAGAAAGGTAATTAGTGCCATTATCTCTTTCTTGCTAATTCTTTGGTAATGGAAAAGTATGTAGAGATGCAGAAATTTTTAAAAGCTAATTTATTTTGCTTTTGTGTTGCTTCCACAGTAATTAAACCTGGAATTAAAAAGCAGAGGGTTAAAAAGTTAAACAAAATAAACAGTAACTGAATTCTAGTGGAGTTTCATTTCTCCATGGATCTAGGCCTGAATCATCCATCAGTGTGAAGACAATTTGTGAATGAACACCTGGCTGCCAAGGAACCTATCATCTGAGCCTCCAGAACTCAGATTTCTAACTCCTCCCAGGACACTGAGCCCCGTTCGTTCTTATTATGTCGCTGCTCTATCTCTCTTACTATAGAATAAGTAAAAAGTGTAAGACCAGCATATGCTTGAGGCAGAACCTCAATGACTAATTTAATACATCCATATTCTGTACAAATCTCTAAAGCATGCATCTTGCTGCCATTGAAAGAATAACAGTACCCCCTCCTTACATCTGAATTGAACATCACGGTTTGTAAAACCCTTCCACTTATGTGTCAATCACAGCTAACAGCACACATGAGCTCTATCTGGCACCACTTGTGCTAAATGGCCACTCTACAGATGAGGCAGCCAGAAACTCAATAAACGTTCATTTACCTAAGACAACAGAGCCAAGAAAGTGTGGACCTAAGATGCAAAATTCCCGGGTTTTATCTCCACAGACATTTCCACAGTTTCAAGGTTTTTATTCATCCACAGCATTTATTTTATCAGACGACGGTATTTAAAGAAAAGGAAATTTCACTGGGTAAGTTTCCTTGTAGACTCAAGAAGTTCTTTTCATTTTGATGAGAATAAGGCCTCACACACATGAAAACATAGATATCTTCATTTACAGAAAGCTAATGAAAGCATTAACAAAACTGAAACGTGTTTACTTTCATTTGTTTACTCATATACCAGAGGTAATAAATGCAGAACACAATGTGTTTATTACTTTGATTAGTTAGTTGGTTAGTGGGTTCACTTTATCTTAAAGAAATACTTTATGTAGCAAAACAAATCAAACAATATAAAAAGGCTAAACAAAGAAAAATAAGTTTCTTTTCTGTCCTCATTCCCACTCTCACCAGAGGCAAAACCCGTTATCAGTTACTTATGCATTCCTAAAGAATTAATCTACACACCACACCACACACACACACACACACACACACACACACACACACACAGCCTGCACGCATGAAGAATATATTTTTACTTCGCACCTAAGGTAGCATATTACACACTTTTCTTCACCTTGCTTTTTTTCAGTTAACCATGTAATCTAGATGTTTTTCACATACATACATATATTTGCTTCATTCTTTTCAGTGATGCAAGGTTTCCTTTCTAAAGCTATACCATACTTGATGCATTATTTGTAGTAGCACAATCAAAGAAATACCACAAATGTTCCTTTTTTGAGCACAGGTTAAATAAGTATCCTTATGTAGACATCTTTGTGCAAGGTTGTAGCTATTTTGGAATTATGCTACTAAATTATATTTACAAAAAAAATCAGTGTTCATAAATGTGTAAATCCAAAGACCTTTGACTTTGAAATATGTACTGAGACCTATTCAAAACTGATTGGAAATTCTAGTGTAAAAGAAAATGCTTGGAGAAAAAGGAGACTCAGGATTTAAATTATCAGAGATTATATTCCTTATCTAAATGCAACCTGTCATTTTCTAATTTCACTTTTTACTCTCTATTTTCAATTAATGTGTGAAAGATAATGATATTGGATTAAAAGGTCCATATATAATTTCTGTATATTGTTTTTTAAATACTAAGAGGTATAAAAAGAAAACAAAAATTAACATATAAACCCCATTGTGATATACAAATTAATATATGTATATGGTTATTAAAAACAAACATTAAAAAATAAAGTAAAACTTTCCCCTCTTACTCCATAAGAGCCACACAATTAGGCCTTGTCCAAAAAAGAAAAAAACATGGTCATATTATCAGATTCTTGTAATTCCTTCCAAGACAAAAGGAGGAAGAAATTGTACATAGACATATATACACACATATGTTTATACCTATATATACATATCTACATAAGTATTCCCACATAAACATTGCTCACTATTTTATATCTCAGAATTTTTCTACCTGATCTTGCATATTTATTTTTCAAGATTAATTTTAGTATAGTTTTAGTTTGGGGAACTTGTTGATATTTTCATAGGAAATGAATGAATGTATAGATTAATTTAAAATGAGTTGAGATTTGATTATTGAGTCTTACCAATAAAGACTGTGGTGTATATTTCCACCTATCTTAACCTTTTTTAAGGACTTAGAATTTGAATCCATTTTCCACATAGGCTCGTCACAGTTTTCATTAAGTTTCCATCTAGGTTTTCAACTTTCAGTTGTTATTAGAAAGTATCTTTCTTTCATTTATATTTCTTTCATTTATATTTTCTAACTATCTATTGTTTACATATAGGGAAGCTATTGATTGTTACAGCTGGATTTTTAGAACCTGCTAGCTCACTGAATTCTCCTAATCTATAATATAGTTTCCCATTCAATTATCTTGGGTGTTCTGTGTAAATAATATTATCCCTGCAAATAATTATTCCTTTTCTTCTCATTTAAAATGTTTTTACCCCTTATTTCTTTCTCTTATCTAATATTGGCTATTAGTTTTCCAGAACACCGTTTAAAAATAGTGGTGATAACCACTGATCTTTTTGTTACTATAGATTAGTTTGCATTTTCTAGAATTTTATATAAATAAAATCCTACAGTACATATCTTCCTTTCCAGTGATAGCCTAGGGACAAGGGGGTAGTGTGGGATGGTAGGGATGGATTACAAAGGTACATGAGATACTTTTGGGGATTAATTTTCTTGTTTGTGGTAAGGATTTCATGAGTGTATATCTATGTCAAAACTTATCAAATTGTACACTTTAAATATGTGTAGTTTAATGTATGTCAATGGCACCTCAAAAGCTGTTAAAAATAATAATGGTAATGAATATTCTCTTGTTTTTTTAATTTGCCTTAAGCTATATATTTAGATAGATAGATAATAGCATATCTATTTGATTATATTAAAGAATTAAACACCTGAAGTATTATCTTCTAATTTTTTTCATCAGGAATAGTGTTAAGCTGTCAATTCTACCCAAACTGATTTACATATTCAATGCAATCCCAATAAAAATCCCAAAAGTCTGTTTTGCAGAAATCAAAAAGCCAAAAATCAAATTTATTTGGAAGGGTAAGGGGCCCCAAATAGCAAAAAATGTCTTAATAAAGAAGAACGAAGTTGAAGGACTCTCACTTCCTGACTCTAGAGCATATTGCTTAGCTACAGTGGTAATAAACAGCATGGTACTGGCATAAAAACAGACAGATTGACGAACAGACCTAAATCAAAAACTCAGAAATAGACTCACATCTACAGTCAAGTGATTTTTGACAAGTCTGTCAAGCCCTCTCAGCTGGTCCAGAGCAGTCTATTCAACAAATGGTACTGGAGAACTGGATATCTATATCCAAAAGAAAGAAAGAGGATCCTTATCTCACACCTTATACAAAAATTAACTAAAAATGGATCAAGGACCTAAATATAAAAGCAATAACCATAAAACTCCTAGAAGAAAATGCAGGAAAATATCCTTAAGATCTTGTGGTTGATGGTAGTTTCTTAAACCTTAAACTCAAAGCAAGACCAATGAAAGATAAATGGGACCTCCTCAAAATTAAACACTTATTTTTCAAAAGACTTTGTAAAGAAAGTAATTAGGTAGCCTACTCAATGAGAGAAAATATTTGGAAACCACATATCTGAGAACAGTTTGATATCCATGTTATATAAAGAGATCACACAACTCAGTGATAAAAGACAAGCAACCCAGTTATAAAATGTGCAAAAGACTTAGACATTTATCCAAAGAGGAAATACAAATGTCAAAGAAACACATGAAAAAAATGTTCAATATCACTAGCTATTAGGAAAATGCAGATCAAAACTACAATGAGATACCATTTCACACCTTATAGAGCAGGCATTATTAAAAAACAAACAAACAAACAAACAGAAAACTACAAGTGCTGGAAAGGATATGGAGAAACAAGAACATTCCTTCACTATAGGTGGGAATATAGAATGGTGCAACCTCTGTGGAAAACAGTTTGGCACTACCTCAAGAAGCTGAGTATAGAACTGTCCTATGATCCAGCAATCCCACTACTAGGAATATATTCAGAAGAACTGAAAGCAAGGACACAAACTGACATTTGCACACCGATGTTCAAAGCAGCATTATTCACAATTGCTAAAATATGGAACCAGCCCAAGTGTCCATCAACCAATGAATGGATAAACAGAATGTGGTATATACAATGGAATACTATTCAGCTGTAAGAAGAAATGAAATCAAGATGCATATGACAACGTGGATGAACCTAGAGGATTTATTTTGAGAGACCTAAGCCAGACACAAAAGGACAAATATTTTATGGTCTCACTAATATGAAATAAATACAATGAGTAACCTAACGGAGGTAGAATCTACAGTATAGATTACCAGGAAATAGAATGTGGGTTTAGAATGGGACATGATGTTTAATATATATAGCATTATTAATAAGGTTAATTGTAAAAGTGCAGAAATGAATATAGTTGAGAGTAACACATTATAGTGCATATAACTAACACTGCTGATTTATAAATGTGATTGTGGCTGAAAGGGGGTAGTCTGTGGACAGAAATGTCAATTGAAATGAAATTAGATAATAATCTAGGGAATGTATAACATAGTGATTTTAGTGGTGGATGAAGATTGTGGTTGTAGTCATCCACATAATTTGGAATTATGAATTCCAAAAATAGATATTAGATTATGCTTGTAAACTGATCTGCTAATCTGGGCAAGATTAAGTTATGATTAGGGTGTTAACTGGGCCACATCAGTAGGGCATTGAGCCCCACCCCTTGGTGGGTGGGGGAAGAAAATATAAAAGGCATGGCAAGAACAGAGTTGAAGCAGTTTTGATGTTGGAGTTTTGATGTTGGAGAGAAGACCCCGGGATAGAGACGAGCCATTCGCCTAAGAGTTCACAGGTGGCCTTGTGGAGAGAAGTAAAGCTTAGATAGCCTAATAGTCTACAGCTGACCTTGTGGAGGAACCAGAGGAGCTAAGCCCGGAGAGAAACGCAGCCCCGGGAAGAGAGGAACCCAAGAAGCCTGAACCATGGCAAACGTCGGCAGCTGTCTTGCTCCAACACGTGGCAATGGATTTTGGTGAGGGAAGAAACTTATGCTTTATGGCCTGGTAACTGTGGACTTATTTTATAAATACCCTTTATAAAAGCCAACCATTTTCTGGTATTTTGCATCAGCACCCCTTTGGCTGACTAATACAGTGGTTAATAGTAGAAATATAAGAATACTCTTCTTTTATAAATTGCTAAGGATATGGTAATACATAGGAAAATTACAACTAATGTAACATATAGATAAGTTAACAGTAATGTAATATTTTGCAGCAATAACAAGAAGATATCGTTTCAATACTAAGAGACAACAACAGGGGTTATGGGATTTTTCTTTTTGAAGTAATGAAAATGTCCTAAAATTGACTGAGGTGATAACAGCACAACTCTATGATGAAAATGAAAGCCACTGAGTACTTACTTTGAGCGGATTGTACAAAGCATGGGACTGTATAACACAGGTAATTCAGTGGTAGATGATGGACTGTGGTTAACAGGACAAATATGAGAATGTTTTCTCATGAAAAATAACAAATATATAATACTAATATAGAGATTTAATAATTGGGTGGGTTAGGGAAAAAATACCACAAATGTTAAGATGTCTGTATCTTGGTATTATGTAGTAGTAGTACTTTGACGATGCTCTTTCATAGTTTGTAACAAGCATTTCATAACAATGCAAGGTGTTTGTGGTGGGGAGATATATGGTAGTCTTGTATGATATGCATGTTGTTTTGTAATTTCACAATATTTACTACATATTTATTGTTTATACATATTCATGTATGAATGATATACTTCAATAAAATTTTATTTTAAAAAAAGATAAATGTTCTTTTTTACAAGGAAGAGAGTACATAGGCACTGATAGTTGTCAAAATCTTTTTATAATATATAGCAGCTTCCTTAACTGCTTAATGATCACATTAATATGTGTTAAAATGGAGAAGAAATGAATTGGTTTATTCCACTGTATCTAATGTAGAACAATCTTTCTCAGAGTGTGGTCCCTAGAAAAGTAGCATCAGCCTCACCTAGGAACTTTTTAGAAATGCAAACTCTCAGGGCCACTGCAGACCTTCTTAATCATAAATTCTGGGTGTGGGACTTAGCAATCTGTGTTGGCAACCCAGGTAATTCTGTTGCACACTAATGTTTAAGAAGAATTGATACAGAAGGAAACTTAAATTTAGTTCTTCAATCACCTTCTTTAACTTAAAATCCTAAGCCATTTCCATTCTTTCCAATGAATCCTGATATATTTAAAGACAGTTACATATCTTTACTCAGAGTTCATGTCCCATCAGAGGACAAATGGTACTAATAGATTTGAAAGTGTTGGTACTTGAAGGAAAAAAAAAAAAACATTTTAATTCCTATATATATCTCTGGGGGAGGGGGATGTATTCTTTCAACTTTTATGGAAACTAAGAGAATTTTTTTTTAATCAAACAATATACATGGAGACAAGTAATGAATAAACTAGGGTATTGCTTGATGTACTTTAGAGGCAGTAAGCTTATACCTAATAAGTAATTAGCACCAATAAAACATCAAAATAGCTTAGTAAATTATATCAGTCACTTATATCAGGAAGCTAGGCAAAATAGGCAAGGGCATAAAATTCCAAAAGGAGACCTGGCAACCATGAGCAGAAGTCAAAAGAATAATTATAACAATAACTGAGATAAAGATGGTAGAGAAAGTGGAAAAAGAAGGTTGGTTAGCACTGGAAACAAACTCAGAGGAAAAGTGTACAAAGTTGGAGAACAGAGGAATAGAAGATGCAAAGGAAATCCACACATAAACAAACAAAAAATTAACATGAGTATTCCTGGAAAACAGAAGGACTTGATTTAAAATTAAAGGAAACCACCTTCAGGATCATGAATTCTTCAGGTAATAGGCAGTTTGTTTTTAATGGGTATACACTGAAAAAAAGGAGGTAAGAAAGTGCCAAAAACTAGTATTAATATTAAAGTGATATTATCAGTGCTTTTAGTGTTAAAGAATCTCTAATAAAGACCAATTTTTAAAAATTCTGTTTAACTCATGTGATCTAAATTCTTTAATCATTTCTTTCCTCCTTAGCCCTTTGACTCTCCTCTGTCTCCTTCCTTGTCTTTCCATCTGCCTCTCCCTTTGCTTTCTAATGAATTTTAGTGTGATGGCTACTTGGCTACAACTAGCTGCCAACTCTTTATTATTGTACCCTGTTTAGATAAGAGGGGTCCCTGCTTTTTTTTTTTTTTTCCTAATGCCTCCATTTTGAAACTTTTTTTTAAAAGTGTGGTTTTAGGCAGACTATGTTCCCAGATTTGCCCTTGCATCCTGACAGAGAGCATTTCAGCACTAGCCGGTGGTGTGCCCATGGAAACTGGGAGTCATTGTATCCCAGGCAACCAACAGAGACAAATTGAAAACAGGCCCATTGTCATCATTTTTAATGAGTGAGAGATGTGAGTATCCCTTACAATGAATTCAACAGCCATTTGCCAAAGAGAAGACGCAATTCAAATTGGCCCCAACAGTTAGAACAGATAAGTATGTGAAAGTATAACATATATTATCTATTTTATCCATATTGCTCCATAACAATGAGCACTTATTAAGTTGGTTCTTAAAATAACCAGGCAAACTGACAGATAAAATCAGCTCTCCAAAGGTAACTTCTAATAAAATATTATTAATACATTGCATCCTCAAATCTTCTAGCAATTTATCCATGTACACAGATAAGTGGCTGTTATCATAGCAAAATATGCCCAGAGATAATTCTGATTTCTTCTGTGGCTTTGTGCATCTGAAATTATTTGAATAATGAATTTAGATTCTTACCATTCAGTTTTAGACTCTTCACATGCACATAACATTTAGCACCCGATTTTATTTAGAATCTCCTCAGACTCTACTAAATAGTTTAGCTGTCTAATCAAACCGAGTTAATGAGAGGCCACATAGGTCATCCATGTAGACATAAGCATCTATTATTTTGACAAATGAGTTTGCAGCATGAAAGCAGAACTCCCGCTGCACTGCAGTTTGTTTGAACTCTTTTATTTTGCATATCATGCACAGTTTTGGCCTCCAAAATGTCTCTCCTCAAGGAAATGTGATCTGTACCCCTCATTTTTCCTTACAAAAACAGGGCTGGGAAAAATAATGCTTACAAGAAGTCCTTAAGTGTGTGTGAGTGTGCACACACATGTGTGCATGCATGTATTTATTATTTTAACCTCAATGTTTTCTTTTACAATGTCATGGAACATTAATTAAGATCAGCAACTCCCAAGAAACAAAGGGCAGAGAAAAGAAAATCATATTGGCAGTAGTGCTTTCCAATCTTAAAGGTATAACTCCACAATTAAAGTGCTATAGAAAAGGGAAAAAACAGAAGTATCCTTATGTGATGGTTAGGCTAATGTGTCAACTTGGCCAGGTAATGTGGCCAGTTGTTTGCTTAAGAAAGCACTGGGCTAAGAGTAATAGAAGGACATTTCCTAGACTTTAATCATCAGTGAGTTGATTGCATCTATGGCTGAGTACTTCTACAACCAACTGAGGAGATTTCTTTCAGCAATGAGTGATGTCTCATCCAAACAGTTGAAGACCTTAAAAGGAGAAGTGAATTCAGCCTTCAGGGGAGAATTCCCATCTCTACTTCAGACAGCCAGTGTCTCCTTCATCAGAGCTCCTGGCTTCCAGCCTGCCCTACAGAATCTGGACCTGTGCATCCCCACAGTCATGTGAAACAATTTTATAAAATCTCATACTGTTTTAAGATATCTCCTGTTGGTTCTGTTTCCTTAGAGAACCCTGACTAATATAGTGATCATTCTAGTGGGTGTCAGATGGTATCTCATTGTGGTTTTGATTTGCATTTTTCCTGATAGCTGTTGACTTTGAGCATTTTTCCTTTTTTGTTGTTGTTGTTGACTTTTTTTTTAAAGCAAGTTTATTGAAATATATTCACATACCATACGTCCATCCGAAGTGTGCAATCAATGGATTTTGGTATAATCACACTGTTGTGCATTCATCACAACAAAAAATTTTAGAACAATTTCATTACTCCAAAAAGAAAGCTTTGAGTATCTTTTTATGTGCTTCTTGGCCATTTGTATATATATATATTTTTTGGAGAATGTCTATTCAAGTTGTTTTCTCACATTCTAATTGGATCATGTGTCTTTTTGTTGTTGAGTTATAGAAGATTTTATGAATTCTGGATATTAAATCCTTATCAGATTTATGGTTTCCAAATATTTTCCCATTCTGAAGGTGGTATTTTTACTTTCTTGATAAATCTCTTAATGCACAAAAGTTTTCAATTCTGATGTAGTGCCATTTATCGATTTCTTCTTTTGTTGTTCATGCTTTGGTTGTAAATGCTAAGAAACCACCCCAAAAGAGCTCCTGAAGATGTTTCCCTATGTGTTCCCCTAGGAGTTTTATATTTTTAGTTCTTATATTTAGGTCTTGACGCATTTCAAGTTAGTTTTTGTATGTGGTATGAAGTTTTGCATATGGCTGTCCAGTTCTCTAGCACCATTTGTTGGAGAGACTATTCTTTCCCCACTGAGTGGACTTGGCACCTTTATTTTATTTTATTTTATTTATTGTGGGTAAAAATCAAATTTTTCATAATACATACAAATATTTGTAAAATGATATATAATACATATGCATATATGTGCATTTGTTTACATAAATGTTATTTTACATATATATGTATTTTTAAAGGTACTAAGATTACCTAAATATTACTCAGAAATTACAGGGATTCCCATGTTCCCCACCTCCCACACCTCCAACAATATCCCACACTACCATCCTTTATCCATGTGACACAACACCCGCAATGGATATACACATCCTGGGGCCTTGCCACCGAGCATGGACCACAGTTCACATCATAGACCACACTCTCTCCCACACAGTTCTGCATGGTATATGCTGATGGAAAATGACCTACATCCGTCACCGCAACGCCACTCAGGACAACCCCCAAGTCCCAAAAAAGCCCCTGTATTTCAACTGTCCCTCGTCTATCTGCCCCAAAAACGTCCAGTGGCCACCGGCTCCATCTCACTGTTACAATTTCTTCCATTGCTTGAATCATAATATGCCTACAACAGAACACCACCAATTCCACTCTAGACCACAGCTCCTCCCCCAATCCTGAGGGGACTGGGATGGTGATGTCCACTCCACCTCCAAGTGAGAGAGGGCTTATATCCCGTATATACAGTGGATGGGTTTATCCTGCCTACAGCTGCAGGCCTTGGCACCTTTATTAAAGATCAGTTGACCAAAGGTGTGAGGGTTTATTTATGAACCCTCAATCTGATTCCATTGGTCAATATGTCTGTCCTTGTGCCAGTACCACACTCTTTTGGTTACTATAGCTTTGCAATAAGTTTTAAAACCAGGAAGTGTAAGCCATCCAACTTTATACTTTATTTCCAAGATAGTTTTGGCAATTTGGGGCCACTTACCTTCCATATGGACTTAATGATTGCTTTTTCATTTTTACAAACAAGTCTGTTGGAATTTTTATTGGAAATGCATTGCACCTGCAAATCACTTTGGGTAGAATTGTCATTTTAACAATAATTAATCTTCCAGTCAATGAACTTAGACTGTCCTTCTATTTGCTTAGATATTCTTTAACTTCTTTCAGCAATGTTTTATAATTTTGCAAGTACAAGTCCTTTACATCCTTAGTTAAATTTCTTTATATGTATCTTTATTATACATTAGCACTGCGAAGGCAACTTTTCCCATCCCTATACACCCTGTTTAGTCCTCCATAGTCCCTCATTAAATGATAGGTAAAATATATATGCATTATTCTGTATCCAAAAATACAGAAGGCAACACTAGGAGACTATTGCTTAAATAAAGACCCACAGGAAGAAGTAGAAGTGATGGAAGTCAGAAGTTCAAAATTATGCAATGGTTAGCAATATATATAAGAGCTAGGTTTGCGCTCCAGGAAAAAATTATAAATGTTAACATCCATTTATGAGTGGAAAAAAGGTTCAAAGGTAGTACATAATGAACAAATTTGAACTAAATTTCAAGTCAACTGAACACATTCAACCAAAAATACTTTAAATAAAACAGAAACTCAATTTGATGTTAAAAAAAACAAGTAGAAATTGACAAATTACAATCATATTGGAAGAATTTGGAAGCTTTTCCTTTATTTTAAGGAATAGAGAATTGAATTTAAAATCAATAAATTGTTATTAGCAGAATATATAATATTTGTTATCACTCAAACAGAAAATAAAACATCAATAAATCCTTAATAGTAAAAGTTGAATAGGCCACATTCCTTAACAAAAATTCAATAAAATTAGAATGTCATAACCAGAAATATATATTAAATTAATTTAAAATGAAGACAAAATGAAACAAAACACAGATATTTTCAAATCATTGTCTTAAATTATTACTGAGCCAAGAAGGAATGCTAAGCTTTAATTACACACTATTCAGTTATTTAAAATAATGTTAACCATTAAGAGAAATTTGTAGGGTATGGGCAAACCTATACTCAGAACACAAACAAAACACAGCCTTAAATTAGCATGAAAATCAAAATTTTGAAAAATAATTGTACAATTAATTAAAAAAAAAAAAAGAGGAGGGCAAGAATTAATATATTTAAAAGCAGAATCCAGTGATGACCATTGCTACTTTTTTAAATGCTAACCATGTGACTCTTATTGTGCAAAACTGTTTATATTTACTTTCTCTGCAAAGCCTCATAACACTTCCGGGCAACCAAGATGATGACATAAAATATTCCGGAGTGCTATTCTGGCACAGAATGTTTGAACAACTAGCTAAAACTGACAGACTAACTTCCTCAAAACTCCAGAAAACAGTTAAAGGTTTGAAGTAACTAGGTAAGTGTGTCGATTCAAGGAAATACAGCTTTAAAAGTGATAGTAGAAGAATGTGGTACCCGTGCTGGCCATCCCCTAATCCCTTCCCAGTGCATGTGGAGCAACCCTGCACTCTCAATGTGGGTCCCAGCAAACCTGTCTCTCGCTCCCCTCTCAGAACTTGCCAGGGAGGCAAAAGCAAATTACTAACAGCCAAAGAGATGTAAGAAACAACTAAAATTAAGTAAAATGGGGCAAAAGATTACCTGCTTTAAGATACACAACAGAGCACTTGGGAGGGGGAGAAAGTCAATTTCTTAGGGAGTAGAAGGGACATTCACATTCCTTCACACAAGGGAATTTCTAAGGTCATGAGCAAACATAAACCCATGACAAGGCAGAGGCTAAGAAAAGACAGAGAGGACTCTGCACTTTATTTTTGCCTCAGGCTGGTCTACCCAATAGGAGAGTTAAACTCTGAGGAGAGCACCAACCAATGCAGAGTCAATTTTGTAAAGACTGTGAAAGGTGTTTCTTTCATTGGTCTGTTTCTTATTGTTAACTTCTGGAACTCAAGGAAATCTCTGTCATCTCACTTGCTGGAAACAAACTTAAGAAACAGAAAACTCAGGGACTAAAAAAATCCTAGCATTAACACATTAAAATGTACAATGTGCAACAAAAGATTACAAGACAAAAAAAACAAAAAACAAAAACAAGAAATGATGGTACATCCAAAGAAACAAAATGAAAATTCAGAAATCATCAATGAAGAAAACCAGACTTTGAACATACTAAACAAAGATTTTGAAAAATGACTTTCAATATGCTCAAGGAGCTAAAGGAAAACAGGGAGACAGAATTAAAATATATCAGGAAAAAGATGAAACAACAATATGAGACTCTTATAAGGAGACAGAAATTTTAAAAAGGAACAAAAGAGAAATACGGGAGTTGAAGAACACAATAATTGATATGAAAATTTTCCTAGAACTTGCAGCATTCATAACATATTTAGTAAGAAAGAATTAGTAAACTCAAAGAAAAGATAGTTGAAATGATTCAGCCTGAGCAACAAAAAGAAAAAAGAAATTAAAGTGAACAAAGCCTAAGAGACCTGTGTGACACGGTCAAGTATACCAATATATGCCTTATGGGAGTCCCAGAAGGAGAAGAAAGAAAGAGGGGCAGAAGGAATATTTAAAGAAATAATGGGAGAAAAAATTTCAAATTTAATTCAAGAAGCCCAGTGAATCCAAAGTATGAACTTGAGGAGAACTATACACAGACGCATAGTAGTTGAATATCAAGGACAAGAAGAGAGTTCTGAAAGCTGCAAGCAAAAGTAATATTTTATACCAGAGGGAGCCCCAATAAGATTGTGCTGACTTTTCATTAGAAACAATGTAGGCAAGAAGTCAGTGAATGGAATATTTAAAGTACTAAAAGAAACAATTGCCAGCCAAGCATTTTAAATCCAGTGAGACTGTCTTCAAAAGTGAGGGAGAAATTAAGACATTCCCAGATAAACAAAAGCTGAAGGAGTTCTTCACCATTATACTTACCCTATAAGCAATGCTAAAGGAGTTCTTCAGACTGAAAAGAAAGGATACTAAATAGGAAAAACGTGACATAAAGAAATAAAAAGCTCTCGCAAAGTAACGATATGGGTAATTATAAATGCCAATACTATAGTATTGTATTTTTTGGTATGTAACTCCACTTTTTACCTCTTACAGATGCTGAAATGCAAATGCATGAAATACAATGATAAATATATGATTTGGACATACACTGTATAAAGATAAAATATGTAACAGGTACAACAAAAAAGGTGGAGGGTGGAGCAATGTTTGTGTATGCTGTTGAAGTTAAGATAGTCAGGTATTAGTCAGGGTTCTCTCGGGAAACAGAATCAACAGGAGATATCTGTCAATAATATGAGATATATTATTATATTACTATCTCCTATTAATATAATATGAGATTTTATAAGAGTCTCTCATGCGACCATGGGATTGCACAAGTCCAGGTTCCACAGGCAGGCTGCAAACATGATATCATCAATATAATGGAACAGTGTGATGTTTCATGGGAGGGAGAGACAATCAAGGTCCCTGTGGACAATATTATGTCATGTGGCTGTAGAGTTGATATACCCCTGAGGCAGGACAGTGAAGGTAAACTGCTGGCCTTGACAACTGAAAGCAAACTGTTTCTGGGGTCCTTACTAATGAGAAATGAGAAATGCAATTGAGAAAAAAACATTTGCCAAATCAACAGCTGCATACCAGGTACCAGGGGAAGTGCTGATTTGTTCAAGCAATGATATCATATCTGGGACAGCAGCTGCAATTGGAGTCACTACCTGGTTAAGTTTACAATGATCTACTGTCATCCTCTAAGATCCATCTGTTTTCTGCACAGGCCAAATAGGAGAGTTGAATGGGGATGTGGTGGGAACCACCACCCCTGCATCCTTCAAATCCTTGATGGTGGCACTAACTAATCTCAGCAATCCCTCCAGGAATCCAGTATTGCCTTTGATTTACTATTTTGCTAGGCAGGGGCAGTTCTAGAGGCTTCCACTTGGCCTTTCTAACCATAATAGCCCTCACTCCACAAGCCAGGGATCCAATGTGGGGATTCTGCCAGTTACCAAGTATGTCTATTCCAATTACGCATTCTGGAACTGGGGAAATAACCACAGAATGGGTCCGGGGACCCACTGGACCCACTGTGAGACGGACCTGAGCTAAAACTCCATCAATCACCTGACCTCCATAAGCCCCTACTCTGACTGGTGGACCACAGTGATGTTTTGGATCTCCTGGAATTAATGTGACTTCTGAGCCAGAGTCTAATAATCCCCGAAATGTCTGCTCATTTCCTTTTCCTCAATGCACAGTTACTCTGGCAAAAGACTGTAGGTCTGCATGGGGAAAGGTGGGAGGAAGACTAACAGTATAAATTTTTGGCAGTTTAACAGGATCCTTCCCCAAGGGGACCTGGCCTCCTCATTCAAGGGGCTCTGGCTCTGTAAACTGTCTCAAGTCTGGGAATTGATTAAGGGGCCGTGATTCTCTGCATCTGTAATTTGAGTTAGGGTTTTGTTCACTCGACCTAGAATTCTTCTGCTTATACAGATGCAGAAGAAATTTAGTAGACTGCCCATGTATTTCACTTCAAGGTACCCCATGATCTATTAGCCAATGCCATAACTCCATGTGACTCAGACTATTCTGTGTGTTGCTTTGAATCTGTCTTTCATTGCGGTAACCACGCCCACCTTGCCTTTGGCGATTAACTGCCGATACTTGACTTTTATCGGACTGAGGTCCAATGATCCCCATAAAGTTTAAGGATTCCAATTCCATTACAGCCCTCCCTACAGTAATATCGAGACTGCAGAGAAGAGCAACCACAGAGTTCTTCAGAGAAGATGGAGTTAGTCTTACAAATTTATTCCTCAAAGTCCTGGTTAAAGGTGTGTCCTCTGGACATTCCTGGGGTGGGTGGGCAGGTCTCAAATGGTAAATCCATTCTAGCATTCCTATCTCTCTAAGCCTTTGAATCCCCTTGTCTACTGTATACCAGGGCGTATCGGGCATCTCAACATCAGACATGTTAGACCATCGTTTAGTCCATGCTTCAGTCAACCACCAAAACAAACTGTTAGAGCCTTTTCTAACCCCTTGAGCTACAGCAATACAGCACTGAATCCAGAATTTCTGCTTAGTGGGCCCATATCAATAAATTCAGCCTGATCCAACTTTATATTCCTTCCACCATTATCCCATACCCTTAGTATCATTCCCACACATATTCCCCTGATTTCTGTCTATATAAGTTGGAAAACTCATGCAGTCTTTCAGAGTATAGCGTACTTCCTCATGGGTCACACTTTGTATTTCACCTTTGGGGGCTTGACTTCAGTCTAGTAATGGGTCTCGAAGATAAGAGGGGTGGAGGGTATGGGTAAGGAGAAGGATTAGAGATGTTTTGCAGGCTACTGATCTCAGGGCATTCCTTTGCATTTTCTTTTGGTGAGACAGGATTAATCTCTTCAGGCAGGGGTTGGAAGACAGATTCCTCTGGGCAGACTGGAAATTGGGCAGTGCAAGCTGAAGTTTGGCTGGTACCTGCCTCATGGCTGGGAGGAGGTCCAGACTCTCTGGGGCAGGCTTGAGGCTGGGTGATACAAGGTTGACAAGGTGTGGTCTCCACAGGGCAGGCCATCGCAGGTTTATTTGGTAAGGTCTCAGCAGAATTCAGGGTTCCAATGTCCCCACCAATATTATCATCATCCCATATGTCTCCGTCCCAATCCTCAGGGTTCTACTCCTTTCCAATCAATGCCTTCACTTTAATTGCAGAAACCCTGCAAGGTTGAGATTTTAGTTTCCTCTGTAATTCTGCTACTCGTACAATGAGAGTCTGGGTTTAATTCTCAGATATCTCAAGTCTGTGGCTACAGGAGACAAGATTTTATTTCAA
>JAQZBX010002269.1:0-24112 GCA_029593785.1 Cabassous unicinctus
AGCTCACCTTCTGCAAGCTTTATCCACCTGCCAATAGGGGGAAAGCGTCCCAAAGTATGTTAGGGGAGAGTGGGTCAAATGAACATGGAACATTTGCCACAGATAATCCAGGTACCGATATTTGAGGGTTTAGCTCTACATCCCTTGCTTGACCCTCAGGCACAGCGGACAGAAGGTGGAAACTAATGGATGCTTATCTATTATTGTTTTTGTTCTTTGCAGGCAGACAAATTTCAGATGTATGTCACTTACTGTAAAAACAAGCCTGATTCCAACCAGCTGATCCTGGAGCATGCAGGCACCTTCTTTGACGTAAGCTATGTTTTTCCATTCTTGAGCAATTGATGATCCAGTGGAAATGCTTTTCCACTTTCAGAGGATTGATGGTGTTTAGCTATCCTTTGTTCATCATTTTTCTTTACTGGCCACTCCAAACCTGTATCTCATGGATAAAGCATGGAGGAAAACAAAAGCAGTGCTTGTCTTCTGTCTTACCCCAACCTATCTTAAGTGCTGTGATTTTGGACAAGTTAACTTTGTGTCCATGCCTCAACATGAATCCTAGCTAGCCTTAAATCTTATGTTCAGAGCCTGCCTAATATGGTGCAGCTGCTGATTAGCATGTTTATCTTCTACCTCATGTACAGCTACCTCAAATGTACTGGTTCTCAAAGTGTGCTCCCCAGACCAGGAGCATCAGATCATCTGAAAACGTGTTATAAATGCAAATTCTATGACCCCTCTTCAGATACTGTAATTCCTGGGATGGAGCCCAATAATCAGAGGTTTAACAAGGCCTCCAGATGATTCTGATTCACGCTCAAGTTTGAGAATCACTACTCTAATGCAGTTATTTTCTGCTTTATTTACACATTGGAATCACCTTGGAATCTTTGAAAACTATTGACTCCTGCCTCCCACCTGTCTGAAGTTTTTGACCTGGCTGTGGACTACGCATGGGGGTATTTTAAAGTTCTCTTAGTGTGTGTGACATGTAGCCAGGGTTGAGCACTTCTGCTGTAGTGGAAGCCAAGGGACAAGTGAGTGCTAATATGTTTTGTCAGATACCTTGGTGTCTGAATGAGGACACAATCCTGTTGGTGAATAGTGGTATAAATCCATTTAATGCTGGTCCCCAGAGTGGTCTATTGACCATTAAATGGACAGAATCAAATGAGTTATTGTAGGCCACAAAGGATGAACAAGAGGGAGAGAAGAAATGAAGATATAAAGAAGGTCCAATGGGAGACCAACTGTAGTGGTGACAGCTGTTATGGTCGGAGTATCAGAAGTTATAGAAACTTGAAATTCAGAACTTTTTAAATGTAGGAGTTCTTATCTATCAGTCTCTTTCTACCTACTTGCCTTCATTCCTTCCATAAATATTTGAATGTCTACTATATGCAAGATAGTGTGCTAGGTTCCACAAGGAACACAAAGACATTTAAACATGGTTCCTTGTTAACTCAAGTTAACAAAAAAACTTTTCTGAGCATGATTCTAACTTGGCATTGCTGTAACTTAAGTGAGTGAAGGAATGACACATGAATGAGAGGAAGTCACATGATTTTTTAAGAAGTGGGCCATTAATATGGAAATGGCCTTAGGTGTCCCAAACTGGAATTCGAGGTTATATAAATCCTCTCTTTGTATGATCTGATAAAACAGAAGAACCCAAGAAAAGTCTTTCTCTAACTTGGTATCATAATTTATTGGATATCATATTGGCTGCTGTATACCACCATTATCTTCGACTGATGATATATTTTCCTTAAGATATTTCTGGCTGATTATTCATCAGCAATATCCAGAGGGTCATCTTGAAGTTTTAAACACACTGTGCCCCATCTTCCAGTTTGCATCCTTTAAACGTATATGTCCTGTGCTCTGAGCATGCCCTGGATTCTTCTGGCTTCCTTGTCTTTGCTCATGCTGTTCTCCCTGTCTAGGATGGATTGGCCCCTACACACACACACACACACACACACACACACACACACACAGAGAGTCTTCAAAATTCTGTCTTTAAAGGTAAAATGCATTCCTTTTTCTATGCATTTATTGTACTCTGATCACAGTAAAACAGTTGGAAGTAATAAAATGATGACTAGGTTGAGGTGTGTTGAATGTGAAGAAAAGACATATGGTAAAAGAGATATGTCCATCTGCTGTTTTAAGAAGGGAACTATAAGGCAATTAAAGACTAAGGAGTCATTAATAGAAATTGGAACCTTATTTCCCACCTTCTCTTTTACTCTCCTCTGCCTTTTTATCCCTCTTTTATTTTCCTCATCTTTGTGTTAATTTTCTTTCACGTCTGTTTCTTTATCTCTCCTTTACCTTTCACTATTTACCTCATCTATTTTTACCTCATCTACTTTTATCTATTTTCTATTTCTGCTTTGTTTCCATTTCTATTTCACAGACCTGGGTTTTTTCCCTCAAGTCTCTCCCCTTTCACCATCATGCCCATTTTCTCTATTTACGTATGTATTTTTGGTCTCTCTTATTTCTCCTTCTGCTCCCCTCTCCCCATCACCAACATTTTCTCATAATTTTTGTCCTTTTCTCCCCTCCCTCTTCTTACCCCTGCCTTCCACCCCCACGCCACCCCTGACAGAACACCACGCACACACCCCTCTGGGTCTCATGGGACCTGTTTCTCTCCCTGCAGGAGATACAACAGCGGCATGGTCTGGCCAACTCCATCTCTTCCTACCTAATTAAACCTGTCCAGAGGATCACCAAGTACCAACTGCTCCTGAAGGTACGTTCCCCCTCCCTTTATCATCCGCCACCTCTTACTACCCAGCTCTGCCTCTAAGGTTGGGAAAGCTTCCACCAGAACTTTTCTCTACCTGTAACAAAACTTCTGAGATGAGCCCACTCCGTGCTGCTGTTTCTAGACTATGTGTCCTAACGTGTGAAATTCCAGATGCTTACTTTTTAGGGGAAATAAATTAAAAATGAGAGCTGGAATAAGTTGTGACTCTTTTCACGCCCACCCACCATGCACATCTTTTAGAGATTGCCATCTTAGGCAGCTGGCTGGCACTTATAGGCCTCTCCTGTCCCTCCCTCCTTGGGCAAATTCCTCCTGGGGGCCCCTGCTTCTGACTGAATCGGAGCTCAAGGTCTTAAGGGCAGTGCCAATTTATATGAGCAGTGGAGCTTCTGTGACCGTTACCTTAATCTCTATGTTTGTCAAGACTACAAGGTTTTTGAGGGAAAATAGTCAAAGAGTGCATGTTAAAGCACATTGGCACTCTTGTATCAGCAGGATCCTATATGTTAGGAGTTCTTCTAGAGCCAACCAAGAGATATGGATTTTTCTCTCAAAACCATTTTTTAAGTCAAATATTCAAATTATGTAAAACACTAAGGAGTTTGGGTTGATTCTTCCTAAATAAGCCTATACTGATAGTCTTAAAATATGGAATTTCCCCAGAAAGCCTGGGAAATTCATATTATAGGCAGTTTTAAAACCCCTATGTATATTAATTCCAAAGGTGTAAGGGTAGGTTTTCCCCTAAGTTTGAATATCTTGCTGGTTGCTTCTCAAAATGCAAAGGATTAAAGAATAGTGCAGGGCATATTATAAGTAGTGTAGTTGCAGAGAATAATTGGTGAAAATTAGTTCATCTTTAGAGACTCCTGCAGAGTTTTTGCAAAATGCCAGTGTCTCTAAACCTGAAGAACAGTCTAGTTTCAAGTCTGGGCTGTATTCCTGAGGGAGAGTGCCCACTGTTCCCGGCCCAGGGTGTCTCCCTTGGCTTAGCACTTGGTTCCGTGATAAGAGGGGTGGGGTGGCAGTGAAGTAGAGGGTGTGGAGAGCCGATTCCTCTCCCTCCTCTGGGTCAGAGTGGGGCCATGGACCCTTTCCCTGAGCTTCCTTCCTGTGAGCCTCCCTGTCCTCACTTCCAAGAAGAGACTGCAAGCCTCTGTTCTCAGGCACTCACAACATCTAGCCCTGCAGAAATGACCTGGAGGAGGACAACTCAGCACTATACCCTTGGCCTTGACTGAGGATTAATGTGAGAAATAACAATGTGCAGAACATCTCAGCTGTTTGGGCAGAATTGCTTTTGAAGATGCCATTCTCTTTGTTAATGAATCTTCTCATATAAAGATTCCCAGAAACTCTTATAAGAGCTCAGAATGGGAGCTGGGGGAGTCTCCCTTGAAAGACTGGAGTGCTTTCTACCTTTATACCGCAAGAGCAGTAGGTAACTCTTTGCCTCTGACTACCACAAATTTAGTATTGTGTTTTGTGGCTACTTAAGTAGTTTCTCCTTAGCACAGACTATCATGTGTAATTGTCCTTTTCCTTCCCTGTCCCACCTAATGCTGGAACCCTCTAAATTACTTTTCTTGTGCTAATAGATTCTTCATAAAATTTATTTTTCTGTGGTTTTCCATTTACGTTTTAAGGTATCCATTTAAGCCTTCCAGGAATTCGTGGGGTTGTAAATTTTTAAAAAGTAGCAACAACAAAAACGGACTCACCCATCTACACGGCCAGTGTCTTAAATCAGTTAGGATGCAGTTATAAGAGAAACATAGCTTTTAGCTCTTCCTTTTACTCCTGTAAGGCTACGGTTTTCTAGAATTGATTATGTGACATGGTCATGGGAGGTAAGTGAGGGATGGAATGAGTTTCCCTGTGTCTTGCTTTAGGCAGATGGAGGCATGGGCTCTGTGCCTTCACCCTGGAATTGGATATTAGGAAGGGCTGACTGTGCAGGTAACTGAGAAGCAAAACAAAAAGTAGTGGGAATTTGATTGTGGGAAGGTTGTAAAATTATCTTACAAACAGACAAGATAATTTTTGGCCCATTTAAAAAGTGCTGGTGGCAAAGTGCCTGCTGAGTAAAAGAAAAATAGTTTGCTGAGCTTTTACTATAAATAAATAATATGGATTTTTTTTCTCATTAAAGCCAATTTTATTCCAAATAAATTTATGTTTAATTATCAGTATCCTCTAGGGCTCATCACTTTAGGTGTAGCATGAAAGTAGTAACTACATGTCAGTTACAGTGCTCAATATGCTCTGTGTAAATTTGCCTCAGCTGTTCTTTTGGAGTCTAAATTAAATGTGGACCTTTCTCCTTACCATAAACCATAGCAAGGATCTGAGGAGAATTTATTAGCTTTCCTGGTAGATTGGTAGACTTGCTAAATTGCTTTGGGGGATTAAACTAATTGGGGTTTCCTCTTGCAAAGTGAAGCATATTGCTTGTTTCTCTCTTATGTCTCTGCCTCAAAATTCCTTTGCTCATGTATGAAAATCAGGTTATGAGGGCTAAAATTAGGAATAGCGTAGGGAGAATCAGATAACTACTTCTTGGCAGAGGAAATACGATTTTTCTTGCATGATACTAACTGGAACGAAGGACAGAACTGAGAACAGATCACTTCTACCTCCCCAAACATGTCTTCCCTGGACACTCACAGCTCCTTACTGTTTATGGAAATGTGTCCAAGACAGCACAGAGGACTGGATTTTCAACTCAGGTTCATACAAATTAGATATCTTATCAAGTGACAAGCCTTACCAGTAATTTCAGGTTATAAATAATTTCATCCAGGGAAGAGATGAAACAGTGGGAAGCCCAGAACAACCAGTACAGCAGCTCCAAGGCCTTTCTTACAGAATCAGGTGTGCTCTGGCCCAGAGTAACAGAGAAGTCCTGAGTGACGTATGCCGTCATATCACTTACCCAGAAGAGACCCACTGTGGTCATGAAATGCACCCACATGTTGCTGAGATAGTTACATAGCTTATGTGACAATTTCCAGAGAACCATGCTCCTGGCACCATAGATTCCAGGTTTGTTTTCTATAAGAAGTTCTGGACAGGCCAGATATATCCTGGTAAAAACGTTCCATAGATAAGGACTCTCCTGCTAGCAAGAACTATTAGTTTATTTGCCAAGAGGTCTGTCATTAACATGTTTACAAGATTTGATCTGGTCAACTTCTGTCTTTCCTGAAAGTACACCCTCTACTCCCATCCCTACCTACTCTCCTCCTCCTCCCCCCTCCATAAAGAGAGAAGGAAACAGTATGGATTGCTTAACTCTTTGCTTCCTCTTGTCAAAGTAACCATGATACACATGACGTAGGGAAGAGTCCTGATAGGAAAGGTGAGAACAGCATTCTTCGTGTTTGGGCAAAAATCGTTCCAAAAGTCTTTATGATTGTGAAAATAGTTAGAAATGATGTTTTCTCCATCAACCAGATATTGTGTATCTTCTATGGGATTGGTGATGACCTAGTATTCAAGAGGGTGGTAAAAAAGAGAGGACTTACTCCCAGCCCCTGGAAAGTCTCATTGCAGAGGATGTGAAGGAGACAGAGTTGGTGTGGTGAAAGAGTGCTGGACTTGGATTTGGGAGATCTGGATTCAAGCCCCCTGCATGGCCTCAAAAATGACCTGGTGGAAATCGCTTCACCTCTCTTGATCACAGTTTCCTCATCTGACCATGAAAGGACTAGTCTAGAATCCTATCCACTGGCCCCAGATTAGAAACCCCTGATCTATATGATCTCAAAATCTTTTGTAATTTTGAAATGTTATAAATGTATAAAGTCACTAACCTCAGGTTACTCCCTGTGTGATGGAAGTCAGCATGGGGACAGGAGGGCCATATGAATAAAACCGTTATGCGCAATTGCTGCGCAGTGATATATGAGTGCTGTGTGTTCTTTATCACACACTTTCTCTTCCCTTTATGAGTCCACAACACTGCACGTCTGTTCACGTGCCTTGTCGAGGGTTTTCCCCTCTCCAGGAGGGCAATCCAGAGGCAGAGATCATCACAGTTGCTGACTGACAGTGCCAGTCTAGCTTGGACTAGACTGGGATGGGGAAGCTCAGTCTGGGAAAAAAAAAATGGTTGAATTCTTTGGAAATTATTCTCCATACACCCTAACTTCCTTGTGACTTAGAGGACTCCCTTACAGAAAGCGAAGCTGGTAATCTTGGTATTGATGGGTTAGGTGGTGGGAGTGTGGGGAAGCTAGGGGAAATGGCCCTAATTTTGTCTGAAATTCTTTTCCCAGGAACTTTTAACTTGCTGTGAAGAAGGGAAAGGGGAGCTCAAGGATGGCCTGGAGGTGATGCTCAGTGTCCCAAAGAAAGCCAATGATGCCATGCATGTCAGCATGCTGGAAGGTAGCTGCACTCCCATCCCTGATACCAGGAAGTTCAGCGAATGGCATGAAACCAGGCAAGGGGACAAGGCTGGGAGAGAGGAGGGATCACAAGTTGTTACACAGGTCCTTGGGATGTGGGAGGGAGCTCCACAAGAACCAACTTGGCTAATACTCTGCCTCCGGTAGGACCACACTGAAGCCATTTACAGTTTGTGGACACCTTGCTGCCCACAAGCTAGTCCAAGGCAGGCCAGCATCCTTAATATAAGTGTGCTAGAGCCCCTGACCCATGGCAATCCTGTTAATCTGCATAGCATTTGCAAGGCATCATTTGTCATCAGGTAAGTTAAAATCCTACTTACACACACACTCACATTCACACTCACACTCTCAACATCTTCAGCCATATGCCCTTCCCAGCAGGTTAGGGAAGTTCAGCCAGATAAGCCAAGGTAGGACCTCCCTGAAGTACAGGCAGCTGAAACTATGTTCTTGGGACTCTGAAACCTTGTAGAGTAGGGCTCCAAAACAGTGGTCTTAGATGCTCTGCCCATCTTTTTGTAAAGTTAATTTGGGGTAGAATTTGTAGGATGTGTTAAGACCCAGGATTCCAGTACTAATTGGGAGAAAGGTGCTAAAGGAAATAGGTCTACTCTGGTGCCAATATGTAATCCCACAGGTTGTTTTTACTCTTCTGGGATCCACATTCTTCCTGCCCCATCCAAGAGACTTGGTCTGGTCTCTGTACTCTCTAGACTGCTCTTAGCACAGAGGCCTCAATTCTTAGAGTAAAGGAGCCCTGGCACTCTTCTCCAGCCTGAGCACTAACCATCTCCTGTATTCCTGTTGCCACAGTTTCTCCACCTCTTTCTTTTCTGTTTGCACCTGCTCCCCTCCCTCTTGGTGTTCTCATCTGTAAGTACTCTGCTCCTCCAGCTTGTCCCTGACCTGAGTTCTGGATGCAACTACTCCAAGTATGCTAGGAGGGCTCGCAGCAGCAGCAGCCCCTGGGAGCTTGTCAGAGACGCAAATTATTGGACTCCACCCTACACCCACTGAATCACAATCTCTTTGGGGGCTGGGGGGGAAGTGGGCGGAGATGGGCAGGAATCTTTATTTTCTGGAGCTCTCCAGGTGATTCTTATGCACTCCAAAGTTTTAGAACCTCTTTTAAAGACTTAAAGTGCTACAAACATAAACTGTTGTAGGATGTGCACCACACTGAATAGAAGCAATCAAAGGGGAGAGAGTTCTAGGAATGAAATATAAGAAATAAAGACGTGACAAATAAAGTGGCACCAACAACCCTGAATCTGGCAGTGTTTGTCCTCAGCCCCACTCAGAGCTCTGAGTTAGGGATGTTGAGGAGCTGTGAAGGACGAAAGATGTGGGGTTTGTCCTTGCAAGAGTTCCTGGGCTAACATGGGGGAGGGGAGACGCATAAGGCCCTTGCAGGAGACTCTACTAATATTGGTTATGCATATGGATGTGGTGCAGAAGGTTTTGGGAGGGTGGGAGACAGATCTAATTACTGTTCTATAGAGCTGTCTAAGTATTGTGGAATCTCAGGAGTCAGGTGGGAGAGAGAAGCACGATGGAAGCAGAGTGGTAACAATTAGGGGAGCCCAAGGAGGGAGTGGAACCTAGTGCCCCTGAATGTAGCAGTAAAGAAACCCCACAGGGTGGAAATGGTGTTTTTCAGGGTTCGACGAGAACCTGGATGTGCAGGGGGAGTTGATTCTCCAAGATGCCTTTCAAGTGTGGGACCCGAAGTCGCTGATCCGGAAGGGGCGGGAGCGGCACTTGTTCCTCTTTGAGATCTCCTTGGTTTTTAGCAAAGAGATTAAAGACTCTTCAGGACACACAAAATATGTTTACAAGAACAAGCTACTGGTAGGTGGGGCAGGTGGGGTAAGACAAGACTTCTTCTTGTAGAGCCCTTGGGCAGGAAGGGATCTTGGAACAGTCAGTTCATCTCTTCCCCTGCCTCCACACCAAAACCATCCCGGACAAATGAAAACGTCTCCTATTTGGAAAGCTCCCACCCTCACTTCCCACCTCTGCAGTTAGAGTTTGCAGTTCTTTCTATTGCTTTTAGCACCTCCCTTCCTCACCTTCCCTCCCTGGTACCTGCTAATCAGCACGTGTCTGTAGGTCCTTTCATCCTGAGTAGATGAACAAAATCTCTAGTCTGTTTAAGTTTGATTGACAGAGCCCCTCCCTCGGTCCTCTCCTCTTTGTTGCCTTTCCCTTCCCACCCAGCCCTAAGTTTCCCCACTGCCTTCCCCTTCCCCGCCTCTCACAGGCATTTCCTGTCTACAGACCTCAGAACTGGGTGTAACCGAGCACGTAGAGGGCGACCCCTGCAAATTTGCCTTGTGGTCTGGGCGCACCCCATCCTCAGACAATAAAACAGTGCTGAAAGTAAGTACTGCTCTCTGCTGGGCACAAGACCAGGGTTGGGGGTAGGAGAAGGGGGCAGAAGGATGTGTGGGCCTGGAGACCCCACTGAGCACCTGGGCCCCTCTCAGAAAGACAGTACCCCATGGGTATTGAGAAGTAAATTCTGTCACAAAGGTAGACCCGAAATCTCAAAGACAAATGGTCTCCTCCCATCCACGCACTTATGACTTTGGAGACAGAGGACTGGGAGTGGCCTGTTGGGCTTCTTCAGCTTGTTCTGTCCATATGTCCACTTTAAGTTGCAAGAAAAAATGACTGATCCTTTGACAAAGGCACCTTGATTGGTTCTACATTCATTCAACATTTCTTCCTGAGCACCTTCTATGGATAAGGTATTCTGCTCAGTGCTGTGGGAGATAAATACGAATAAGATATGAGCTTTGTCCTCTGGGAGCTTACATTCTAGAGGCTCTCTGGGGACTATGCTGATCGAGAGGAGTGTCAAGAAGGGTCCTCTCGCCAAAGGACAGCCTTAAGGTCATTTCAGCTCCCCAGAGTGTGGCCTGTGAATTGAGTCAGTGCCTGGGGTAATTAGTCTGAGTAGGGGTCCCACAGAAGAATTGCCCACCAATCATTTGCTTATCGGGGAAGTACCCATCACCAAGGGCAAAATTCAAAATTGCTGACTTCAAATTGCCAACATAGTGATTTCTTGTCAAGAAGCAGAATTCCCTGAAAAAAAAAAGTCACAAAAACCAATGGGATGTTCATGGAATGGCCGCAATGCCTTTAACTATCAGGTTCTCAAGGCTAAAGTCCCAGGACTGACTTTCAGTCAATTAAGCCTGATTTTAACATCCTGACCTATTTCCATACCAGTTGGTAAATAGCCACTGCTTCAAATGCCCCCTTTTTGTCCCTCCCTGGGTCTCCCAGGTGTCCCCGTGATCTACCAACTGAAGTGTTAAGCCCTGGCTCAGCAGGGGCCTTCAGATGCTGTTCCAGCCCCAGGGCAGATGTCAGGATTTGTTGGTATCTCTTAAATACTTTGAAAATCGCCCATGTACAAGTCTATATCGAGTCTTGAGATCATAGGCCTATTCCAGGAGTTGGAGAAGCAGGTCCCTGGAGTTGAAGAGTCACAAGTACACAATGAATGAGCTCCCCAAACAGTTGGTATTTGGCATCCTTGAAAATAATGGGTTAAGCCTGCAGGAGGAGTTCTGAGGACTATTTTGGCAGGGCGGAGGGAGGTAGGGTCCTCACTCTTTCTCCCTGTGGCACTCCAGGCCTCCAACATTGAAACCAAGCAGGAGTGGATCAAGAACATACGAGAGGTGATTCAAGAAAGGATCATTCACCTGAAAGGAGCTTTAAAGGAGCCAATTCAGCTCCCCAAAACACCAGCCAAACAGAGGAACAATAGTAAGAGGTAACCAACGTCTGTCCCTCCACCACTGCCTCACAGGCTTCTGGGAAGGGAGAGGGAAGGGGTGAGCCTCTGCCTCTGCAGGGGCAGTGCCGCTCTCCATGAATGCCTGCCAAGTTCTCCCTAAAATGAGTTACCTCATCTTTAAGTGTCTCACCAGCTACTGTCAATGAAAGTCAACAGGGCTTCACTGAACACCACTCATCTGATAAACACTCTGCTAGGTGCTGTAAGAAGATAAAAGAAAGTGTAACATGGAGTCCATTCCCTCAAGAACCTTCTAACAGTCTTGTCTCACATCTGAAATAGTTAGATAAGAAGAACCACTACAACCCGTAGAGACAGTAAATGGTTTAAGAATTCAAAGAAAGGGGACTTTAGCTGAGCTCTAGAGTAGAGTGTCTGGGGGAAGGCGATGAGCTGGGAGTGTGCTTGCTCCCTGGACTGGTTAGACTGTGAAAGGGCTTTGCACACGGTCATGTGTGAGGCAGCGTGGTAGAGTAGTGTTCTCATTATGACGGCCAACCAGCAGCTCTCACTGCAAACCTCCTCCAGAGTCCTCACCTTCAGTCACCTGAGATTAAGCAGTGTCATTTGGACAGAAGAGGTCTTATTTCCTATATTTTCTCTCTGAGCCCTTTTGAGCCCCAGTTTCTCTAGACCAGTGGATGACTTCTTAAATATCTCCTTCTCAAGTCTCCATATGACATTTACCTTCAAGGACTCTTTTGGATGGCATGGCACTTCAGAAGAAAGCATATAAAAACTTCATGTAAAGTTTGGGGAAAAATTACAGCAAAACAGGGTTCTAGGTGTGATGGTAATTAGTGGTAACAGATTCTCCCCTCTTCTCCTACTCCTAAGTGGAATAAGTCCAGGGAATGTAGTGGACCCTTCGGTGTCACTCAGGTTACACAGGCAGGAAAGCCACCATGGGTCTGCAGAGGAGGAGCACTGGTCCAGGGTGAGGTGGTAGACAAAGGAAAGGGGTGCCCGAGGCAGAGAAACCTCCATTGGGGAGATGCTCCAAGACCTGCATTAAGGAAGGATAAGGTCACTTCAGTGCTAGGAGGACGAATTATGACTGTATTCTTACCTCTAGATGTCAGTTAAGGGGTAGGCATAGTTGAGCACTGAAGACAGAACCTGCTTCAGGGAGCCTGTACTTTAATTTTTAAAAAGATAAAAGAAAAGCAATTATAAAGAACAGATTATCCAGGTCTGTGTTGATGGGAGGATGATCTGATGAGGTTGGCTGGGATTACTCTGTAAAATAGCCCCCTTTCCTAGAGTAGGAGAATCTGAATGTTTCTGGAACATGAGAAGGAGATATCTTAGAAATGCCCCCTCCTTCTCTGTCATTGTCCTGTGATGAGAGGGTGAGAAACCTTGGCCAACTCTGCAGAAAATAGCCAGGCAGTCTGTCATGTCATTAGCTTGGCTGCCTTGATCTGGGGACAGAGTTTATGGAGGAGTGGATTGGCTCCTGGATGGGCTCCTCACATCCGCCAGAACTAGCTTCATCTGGATTGAGCCAGAAGGGCTCAAAATGGGCCAGAATATCAGGAAGCAGAAAGTACAGCCAACTCTTAACTATCTACAAATGGTGAGGAGTAGTGGCCCAGATAATCCAAAACAACAGATGATCTAAAAGCCCTTTATTTTTGGTTTTGAAATGTGTCACATAATTTCTTTTTACAGCAGGTTTTTCTTCCTCCAAATGTATGGTTTATATCATTAAAATAAGTTGGCATTTCCGAAGCCTTGAAATGGTGGTGAGAGAGCGGTTGACTTAGAATGTTCTGGGTGGGAGAAAACTTTTTTTTTTTGACTACTAGACACTATGTACAAACACACACATGTCCATATACACTCTCACACATACTCCAGATTGTAATCATTTAGACGCTGTGGGGTGGCTTCATTATTTGGAGTATTTTGCCCACAGACTTCTCTGTGGTAATATTCTATGCAGCAAGTGCCCATATCCCCTAGTGCCATTACTTCTCTGCAAGCAGCATCAGGAGTGTGACTTTCATAAAAGCCTCTGTGGGAAGAGCTGTTGTTTCCTGTGCTAATTCATCCAACCCCCACCCATATCTCCCCCTGTTTTTCCTGACACAAACCATTCAGCCTTCATCCGTTCCAAGGCATCCAATCCCTCTTGGCCCTGGCTCTGGGTTCAGTGCACATTGGGGTAAATTCTAAAGCTGGAGAGTTGAATGGACATGTGAGTAGGAGAGCTGTGTGTTCAGGGATCCAGGATGGGGCCCAAATGCCAGGAGTGCATGGGAGACTATCTTATCAGAAGCCTAGGAGCACAGAGCTGTGCCCAAAAGCCACTGTGGAATATGTTATTGTTCTATCTTTGAGAAAATGCCTTGGTCTTCTGTGTTGATAAGAAACCATCACAAATAAACAGAAGATCAACAATATCCACCAAAATGAAGGCAGTAAATTTCTCCGTTGTAGCCAGGAGTTGAGAGTCCAACATCAGGAACTTCCCAAAGATAATCTTTCCTGGAGAAAATACCAAACCTCATTTTCATGGGCAGAAGAAAACAAGTGAAAATGTGTTATCAGTTCTTTTACTTATCGGCCAGCTATAAGCCAACCCCCATCCTAGGTACAGCATGCAGAAAAGCCATTGGAATGCCCTGAACCGTGGGATTGTTGGAGATGACCCAGTCACCTGGGTAGGAGCCTAGGTTCTAAGCAGGATGTATATCTTCCTACTGCCTGTCATAGACCCATTCCCGGTAAAAAACTTATTCCCTCTGCACCATGGGCTAGAGGAGTTTGGGGGAAGGGGTCTCTTTGCTTTCAGTTACCAACATAGTGATTATGTGTTTGCAAGAGGTGACATCATTGAAAATCACATAGTACTGCAGCCTTCATTGGAATAATTTTAGACTAATCCCTGCTAGAAAGTATCGAGACTCTGCTCTGCCAGCCCAGCTGGAAATCCTTGTGTGCTCTAAACCCACAGTGGTTCCCCCCACCCCCACCCCTGTTTTTTTGTTTTTTTTTTTTAATCTTCTTCCTGCAGGGATGGAATAGAGGATGTTGACAGCCAGGGGGATGGGAGCAGCCAGCCAGACACCATCTCCATTGCCTCGAGGACCTCTCAGAACACAGTGGACAGTGACAAGGTAGGACAGTGTCCCAACCTTCCTTGCCCCAGACTTCTTGTTGGCTTAACCATCCCTGGAGAGTTACCCCCAGATGAATTTCTCCTGCTATGGGGCCTAACTCAGTAGCCAGTTGTCTTTTTGTGCTAGTTAAAAGGGAAAATAAAATGGCTGGGGGACATCAGTCACTGCCTGTAGATCTTGTTTGAGGGGATAGAAGATTGGGGTGATTCAATCAGACCTCTCTGTGAGAGTTTAAAATAAGTGAAAATGGGTGGATAGTGGGAGGCTAGGTCTCCTCCCCACCTGAGATGTCCCACCTGGGCTGCTTGGGCTGCTCTGCTTTCTGGGAGGATGGAATTCAGGAGGCTGAGATTGGGATAGTTTCCTGAGACCTTAGTGGCTGTGATTGGCTCATATTTACAGTGATTGAATGGGGCTCATCTTAAAGGTAGACCAAGACCAATGATTTGGGAAATGGCCACAGTGATGCTGGTGGGTGGGGCATCTTATCAAAAGTGGCTGGAATGGAAATGATGCCTTCCTCTGGCTGGATTATTGGAGCTCAGTTCCTTAGGGGTGGGAAGATCAGGGCGTGATCTATGGAGCAACATGTAGAGGATATAATAGTCTTGTAAGAAAGCCTGGTTACCTGCTCTCTTATGTCTAAGAGCAAGTAAGCAAGAGTTAGGAGTTCTGATGGAAAGTGAAAGAAAGGAGACTGTAGCAAAGACTCAGTGTATTTGCCCAAGCTAACTGAGGAACTCAACTATCTGAATTTGCAAGAGGGGAAGGGGAAGGATTCATATCCTACCCCACTCTCAGTTTACCCCGGGGTCAAAAGGAGTATGAGATGATCTTTTGCTGCATATTAGAGATTTTGTTAGTGAAGTTATGGGTTTTCAAAAACTATTTTGCCCCAGTTTTTCCAGACTTAATATTTTGGCCTGCTCTTTCAGCCTCAGGCAACAGGCTGAGTCCTTGCTTCATTTTAGTTTTCTTAGTTATGAGTTTGTGTGTATGTGTGTGTGTTTTTTTTTAAAAGATGATCTGCATTTAGGATTTGCCCTATTTTTTTCTCACTGAGAAAAAGAAGACTGCCCCAAGTCCATGAAGATTATGGCACTAAATCACCCTAATCACGTTAAAGACTAGATTTCAAGGACATTCAAGGTTATTCTCTCTGACATCCTGCCTTCAAGTTTTTAAGCTCTTTTTCACTGACTGTCAGAGTGGATGGAAAATTAGTTTTTTTCCACGGGTAAAAACATATAAAGAAAGCTATTTCTGTACTTTCCTTTTTCCTCTGACTGTTGTCTAGAAATATAATCTAAACTACCCTATGAATAAAAGAGTTTCTTTTCAAACCATCAGTGGATGGTAAGGAAAGTGCAATGTTTCCAATGTTCAGACATAGACTATTAGTTTTAAGGTCCAGGGATTCATCCCTTCCAGTTGCAAATTCATCTTCCCTCAACCTTGACTTAGACACAGATCCCTAGGCTGGAGCCATTTGTCTTAGGAAGCCCCTTTGGCTCCAGCCATTCCTTGTCTTTCTGACAAGGTAAGTGAGGCTAGATTAGAACATTTCTCACAGCAGGCATTTCGTTGTTAATGAGGGATCCTGTTACCTATGCTTTATTCTACAAGTAAGGACACTGAGGCCCAGAGAGACTGAGGGACTTGCCCGAGAAATTCTAGTAGTTAGTAGAAGAGCAGGAGCAAGAACCCACATCTCCTGATTCACCGCCATGTTTTTCTTCACTCTGAAAGTCAAAGCTTTGAACTCCCAATGCTAAGATTAACTCAGCTGGTCAGTCTTTCTCTGCCTTCCACAAAAGCATCAGTCATCTATTCAAGAAAAAGCACCCACTGTGTGCCAAGCTCTGTTCTGGATACTGTGGAGAGATGTGAACTATTTGTTGAATGTGGCTCCCTATTTGTGTGATTTCTTGTTTAATGTCTGTCTCTATAGCCAAGATGTAAAGCCCTGCTGAGGGCAGGGACTGTCTGACCGTTTCACCACTACAGCCCTGGCCAGCAGCACACACAGATGCTCAGGACATGCTTGCTGAGTGCATGCACAGGGAAATGTAGGCCTGTCCTCAGGGAACTCCAGCATTAAGAGGCGGCTAAAACCAGTGGTCTGAAAGCATTAAAAAAAAACTCTGTATTTTTAAAATGCCAGAGTTGTCTGGAAGTTTCCTTCCCTCCAGGCAGGAATGTTTCCCAGGTTCAGACAGCCTATTACGCTGGAAAACTGGCCTGTTGGGAACATTAACCCTCCATGCCTGCCCTGGCCTTAAAAGACGTGGGAGGTCGGAAGATGATGAGAGAGTCTACATTTCATCCGTGACACCTGGAAAATCACTCAGCACTCGTCACACTTACCAAGTAAAATAGAGGGCTTGCCTGTGACTAGGCACTGTCATTTAGAAGGTTCTTACTCTTCTAACATGGGGGTGACCATAACAGGGCAGCGATGTGTCCTCCAAAACCTGCACTTCCCTTCATCAGTGAAACCAATAATTGGTATCTTTGAATTTGTAGATGTTGACAACGGTGTTAAAATTCCCCGACTATATTGAAGGCCCGCAACTTTGGTTTCCAAGTGGCCAGGAGAACAGTCTCTGGGGAGGAGAAAGGAAGCAAACTAACTCTGGTAAACTGAGCCATCCAACAGAGGAGCAAACAGGTGGCTGTGAGGACAGGACCCGGCAGAGACCCCTCGCAGGGATCAGGGTCATTTTAACAGCGGATTTCCAGGAAAGTGCTGCAGTCTTCCTTTTCTAATCCTAAGGAGTGACAGTAATTGCAGCACCGTTAGTCTGAGGAAGACGAGGAAAACGTAACCATGAAAGGGCCATGCTTGGTTGGCCTGAGGGCTGTGGGGCTGCGAGGCACCGTTCCCATCACTGGGGGTTTTGTATGCTGTGGTGGGTGGAGTCTTGACCCTAGAGACAGAGGTACCAAGGCATGAGTCCCAGCTCTGGCCCTTACTCGCTGACACGTTGCCTAGATTACTGAGACTTAATTTCCCTATCTGTAAAACAAAGATAATAATACCCCTCTCACTGAGTCAGTGGGAAGATTTAAGTAAAATATATTTAATTACTTGCTACCTGTTAGGCAATCAGTAAAGGTTAATTTCCTACCTTTACTAGAGTAAAACAAAGGTTTAGGTAATAAGCAAGAGTGAATATTATTTGGCAGACTGTGATGCTTTTTGAATTTTCTTGAGGTCTGTCCTCTGATTACATTAATAACTGTAATTAATCTTTAGCACGTTCTCTGTATTATACCTGAAGTGATTTAGCGACCTTCTGGTTGGCTTTAATTCGCCCTTCTAGAAACAGAACAACGTTGCTCCCCTTTCCGTTTGCTATCCCTTAGAATCTAACACTTAGATAGTTGTTAGCATTGACTCATGGGTTATTTTATTATTTAATGGGTTATAATCCATTCCTATCACAAATTGATTTTAATGCTCAAATTGTACCATGTTTAGCCAGTGGCAGCCCCTAACAGCCTAAGATGCTTTTCATATGTTTTCTCCTTATATTCTTTGTTCAGGTTAGATGTCCTTAGTTTCTTCAGCTGTTCTTATATTAATGTTTTCTAGATTATCTTGAGTGCCTTCTTCTGGATTTACTCTAGTGTATACTAATCTATACAAATTCTAGATGCCATCTAAGTAATGTCAAGCATAGCTCCTTGTTCTAGGATACTGGGATACTAGGTGTAGAATCCTCCCTAAGATGGTATGCCATTTTTAGTAGGCATGTCCAGTGTTAGCTCATAAAATTTCTATCCCTTATCTCATGGACTGCTCTTAATTGGGCAGGTGATTTAGTAACTGGAGTATAGGACTTCTTTATACTTTATATGTTAGATTTTTTCTTGCTTAGTTCCAATCCAGTGTTCCAGCATGTTTTGAATATAAATTATGTGTCCAGTATATTAGCTATATCTCCCAATATTACTGGATAAACATACCTTCTGTGGCTTCACCCAAGTTCTTGCTAAAAAGACAAGAGTGAGGACAGAAGATTGATGCTTCCCCCTCCTCTTTTGCCATCCAAATCTTGACACTTGGAAACCTCCTTGTCTGACTCTTCTTTAAGATCTCCAGGGAAGGGAACTCCACTGCCTTTCTCTGTAGCAGAGGAGCTGGGATTGTTTGCTTAAGATGTAATTCCTTCCTTGATAAGGAAGCAGTCTAATATTCTTAATTCTGTGTTAACCACTGATCAAGCCAATTTTTGTTCCTCAATAAATGGCATTAACCGCTTTCCCCAAAGTTGCTTTTATTCAGCCCTCAAATAGGTTTCATGACTAGGTCCTACTTTACCACTGTCCAGTGTGAAAGTGTTATTTCCCTGAAGGCAAATGGGTATGTTTACTTTGTTCCATAGTGTTCCGAGCCCCTCCTTATTTTCTAGGAATATATTCCCGTTGCTCTGAGCTGAACATTCCACTGAAGTCTTTTGCCTACATGTTTATTGATGGTGCTTTGCAACCACAATTTCAAAGAAATCCAGAATTATAGAATTCTAGTCAAGCAAGACTGAGTAATGAAGTGGCAGCAAGACGTAGCTCGTTGTTAAACATGACGAATGTCTGCTGAATACATTCTGGCTAAGGGTATAAAAGCGGCCATCTGCAGGATGATGGTCCCTTTGCATGCATTATAACCATTTAGGCTGGGCATGCTGGAAGCAGTCAAATAAATACTGTGTTGAATTGATGCACATCCTAGAAGGAATACTCTCCATCCAAAAAACCACTCTGAAATCCTAGACATGCCCAAACTGGCTGGAGACAGGGAAATTGAAGTGAAATTGAGTTGCTAGCCCTGTTCTCTGCAAGAATCCTAAGAGAAAGAACACTGCTGGAACATCCCAGGACTGATGTGTGATTTGAGTGAGGAATTTCAATAGCAGGCTAATGTGACCTAAAATGCAAGGTTTGTTGATAAAGGTGATGTGCTGAAGGGGGACCGGGAAATAGAATTGTGGAGAAGTCCAGAGCTTTTCCAATGAGGAATTAATTCAATGATTTTTAAACTCTGGATTGTCAAATCAACATAGTAGACCATGACTAATGTTTCATTTTACTCACTGGGAAGGAAGGTTTGGTTCAGAAATGGTGAGAAAGCTGGAGGATTCCTATAATGTCACTTCCACTTTGATAACTGGCTGTTATATGATGCCTAAGACAAGGGGCAGTGGCATCCTGGCTGCAGGAACCTTCTGGAAATAGACCTCCCTGAGAGCCTCACCTGGTTCATCAGAACCCAGGAGACCCAGGAGCACACAGGTCAGACCATGAGGTACAGGCAGTAGTCAGAGAGGGGTGAGAGAGCCCAGCCCCTGTACTGGCGTGGCCTTGCCCCCTTCCTCCAAGCCTCATGTGGAGACCCTTTTCCACGGCGGGCCCTGCAATCCATTTTGGGAGCTTTACATTCTTGTCTAGAAAAAGGTACACAGCCAGAAAGAGAGAGGGAGGAAGGATGGCATCCCAGTCTTCTACTACTAGCATCAGAGATAAAAGGCTTCTCAATTATCCATTAGCATCAGTTTTTCTTCTATTTGGGACAACTTGAATTAGATGTAAGAAAATATTTTCCCTGTAGGGATTAGTGTTGTCAAGGGGACAGATGACTGAGGGAAAATGCAAAGTCTTCATTTAAATGGGTTCATAAAGAAAAAAACAGCCCCAGAAAATGGGGATGGAGATGCTGCTACTTGGGGGAGGGAAGGAGGGAGGAAGGAGAGCATCTGCTTCCCTAGAAGCAGAGTCTGAGATTCCTGCAGGTGATTTATGAGGGTGTCCTCTCAGGCAAAAGGGAAAGGAAGCAGGGCTTTGGGAGAAGGAGCTAAGGCAAATATGCACGTGGTTTCTGCTGGAGTCCAGCTCAGGCTCAGGCTGACCCCTCCCAGAGCTGTGGAACATGAATTGTAGGGAGAGTTTGTCCCACTTTGAGGCTGGGCAGGGCTGGCCTGTTGTATTCCTGGTGTCAGCTGTGAGCTGGCAGCAGCCAACACACGCAGGAGCTGGGGCTTGGTGCACTCGCGGGAAAGGGGACCTGGGTGGGGAGCCAAAAGTGTCTACAGCAGAGAAGGAAAGGGGTGTGGTAGAAGGGGGGTGGCTTTGGGGGATCAGGTATGGATCCAAATCCTAACTGCATTACCTTGAGTGGGTTGTATAATCATTTCATGCTTCAGACTCCTTATCTGTACAATGAAGGTGAAGATTTCTACTTCCCAGAATTTTTAAGGACTAATTGAGATCCTGTAAGAAAGGGTGTCTAGAGCACAGGAGATATCCCCCTTCCTCTCTGCTGTAGACACTTCTGGCACTCCACCCAGATCCCCTTTCCCACCAGCACGCCCATGGCCCAGCTCCTATGTGTGTTGGCTGCTGCCAGCTCCCAGCTGACACAAGTGTACAACAGACGTGCTGTCTGGGTAGGTGCTTTGCAAGAGGGCAGACAGCGTGCTCCCTGGAGTTTTAAGGATCCACAGGTCATTCTGTTTTGCCACTGAGGAGAAAACCCAACATCTGGAAACGTGGAGATTTGGCAGTGTCAGGACTAATAAAAATCTTATCAGTTTACACTAGGTAATATTTTTCACTTGACACATTGTTAAGAACTATCAAGGTGCTCTACCCCTGGCTGAGACTCTGGGATTTTACTGTCACAGCATGTTACATTTAGCTGTGGAGCCTGAAACACAATGAGCTGCCACTGGAGAACTAGACCAGTAAATGCACCGTATTAGAAGCAGAAGACAATTTGATGGGTCTCCAGAAAAGATTTCTCAGCACTTCCGTTACTCTTCCTTTCGTCTCAGCTGGGCCTAAGCACCCATAAAAATATTTCTTTATAGGGAGAGACTCTACTGCCTCCCATTTAGTAACTTTTTAACCCTTAAATAAAGAGCTTGGAAAGAGTATATAATTGCCCTTCCTGTTACCAGGGCTTGGAGTGGGTATAACTGAAATCGAAGCTTGGACTTTATACTGTGAACTCCTGCGTTTCAGTCACACCCACCTCCTGATAGCACAGGGGAGAGAATCACTGTGTGAATACCAGATAGAGGCATTCTGATTTTTCTCAAAGACTTAGTGGTCACTCCAAAGTAGGAAAAGTGTCATCTCCACTTTAAGGTTTTAAGCTCAAATTGTGATTTTTCTTTTGTTTTGTTTTTTTCCTAACATTCTTTTAATAAATGAAGTCCAGGACAAGGTTTGAAAGTAATGTTGCCTCCTAGTAGAGTATTTTTTTGTTACTCTTACCTGTTGTAGGCAGGTGACTGGAAAAGAGCAAGATGGGGGTGGCTTCTACCTGCTATAGCTGGCAGTGCAGGCAACAAAAAGCAGAGTTCATTGTCCTTGGGTCACCCTTCAGTCCCTACCATGTGTGAGGCTCATTCTCTCTGGCTACTTTGTCTGTCACCTCCCAGAAGCACAATTCCACCCTATCCTCAGAGACACTGCAACATGGTATAAATGTGCTATCTTTTCAGAACAAACTGGTACAGTGTGAGAAGCTGAGGTCACTGGTTTTCCTTTAAGTGAAACATTCCTCAAATAACTAGGAAAGGGGAAATACACTTTTGCTGAAAAATCCAACCTAGGTTCACAGGATAAAATTTATTATAATAGCATCATTTTACTTAATATGTTTATTTAGACTCTTGATGTTGATGTTGCCCTTGATGTTGCCAATCCTCTGAAAAGCATATAAGTTTCATAACATGCAGCAACCAATGAGTAGCTTGCAGGGAATCTTGGAAGCGCTGGGTCCTTGGAAGTGTCTTCAGGATGCTCAGAGCACTGGGGCCTGCACAGATTTCCCTGTCTGCAGCATTGTGCAAATATCTGTTTGTTACCTTTTATGCAGAAATGGGGAAATGAAAAGGCGATGTGCCCGTAGATTAAATCTATCTGTGACAGCTGCAGGGGTGGTCAGAGGCCAGATTCAATTCAGAGCGGGTTGGGGACTTGGAATCATGGAGTCTTAGAGAAGAAAGGCTACACCATCTAGCCTTCTCCCTTTATTCTGATTAAAAGGAACAAAAAGCTTAAGCGACTTGCTCAAAGTCACAAAGCCAGTTAGCCGCAGGCCTAAGACTCAAAATCCCCAAGTCAGCCTCCTGTCTGTTAAATGAATTGAGAACACAATGCTTTTCTAGGAACACTGGTAGTTCAGCTTGTTGATCCCTATAGCAAAGAATAGCATTTTTACTCTCTTCTATAACGGCATCAGCACCCTCTTCCAGCAAATCTGTAGTGATACAAATTAAATTACAAAATGGTCCTGTAGCCCAGTCCAGTGTCTCTAGGGCTGGCATATGACAAAAGAGAAAGGTCAAATTCTCAAGTATGAAAGCCAATCACAGGCTCCTTGATATCAAGCGCTTGTGACTCACATAGTGGCCTTGGTAGGGGTGTGATTCTGCCCCAGGCAGTCTTCAAGCCTCTGAAGGCAAATTCCCAGTTGGGCTCTGAGAGTTTGGCAGTGAGCACTGGGATGTGACAAGGCTGACCTGTGCCTCCGAGCTGCCCGGGAGTGAGTTTCCAGAACCAACTCAGCCCTGCCGCAGTCCAACACAAAGTTAAATTCTATTATATTTTTTAAACTCTGGTGGAAGGAGAAAGCAAACCTGAGAGTTAGCCAAGATGTTAAAGTGGATTAGCTGGCGGCAGTCCAAGACAAACAAGGCTGGAGTGAGTACGCCTCCGTCCCCATGTGTTCTGCTGGGAAGAAGGAAGTACAAGAGGGGAGAAGGCGTGGGTGGGTGGAGGAGAGGTGGGAGCAAGACTTGGTTGTAGGCAGAGAGAGAAGTGGCAGCTTGCAGAGCAAGGATTTCACTGAATGTTTCACACAGATATCTTGGCATATCACTTGCCCTTTTATCCTTCTGCATCAGTTAAAGAGAAAAAGTTATTATAGTACAGAACAAAATTACTAAATCCACCTTGTCAAAGCTGGTGATAGAGAGAAATAGGCTGTGGGACATTTCGTTCTTAAAGACTTGAGCTCCTGGGTGCCTGGAAGTGAAAGCAGGAGTATGGTCCCTAGAGGTAAGCGCTCCTGAAGGGTGTAAAAACAAACTGTTTTAGAAACTTCAGGCAGAGATATTGCTAGAAACAAAGATCTGGAACAAAAGCAATGAGACTAAAGTAGATGGGATAAGCCGAAGGTGGCTTTGAAGTTGTGGTTTTGCTTTAACTGGAACTATCTTTACCCCTAGGTGCTGTGCTGTAAAACATGACATATGTTATCAATGGCTATAACATAGAATTTCATGGAAATAGCATGTTGGGCAGATGAATGGGTGATTATTGCCCTGTTTCTCAACTTTGGGCTTAGATAGAAAATTCTTGCTTGGGTTTTACCTGCCTGCCAGTTTAGTGTCACTTCCTCATTGTTGATGGCCACTGCCATCCTATCTGCCACTACCAATGTAGAAGATGGATAGATTTAAGGATCAGTGACATTGGGTGAGATGGCTTGGTCCCTTTTGTTGGAAAGCAGGACTTTGTCAAGAGAGATAAGTATAAATATTGTCCATGGTGGCCTCCAACAAGGAGCAAGGTAAGGCCATAACTTCTGGCTCAGGACCTCTTCCAGCCTCTTCCATCTACTAAGTAGCAGATGCCAGCCAGAGTGAGCAGCCTGCTTCTGCCCTGATAGCTCTCCTTGTCCAGAGAAAACTGCTAGAACTGTGTAGACTGACCCATTATTGATATGCACTCCCTGGTTTCAGCCAGACCCTTGCCACTGCTAATCAGTCATTCATCTTCTCGTGCCATGTTCCATGTGATCTGGCTCTGGTGTGGATTGGACCAGTCGCTTCCTTGTATCAGAGCTGGTATTTAATGGGTCAGTTTTCAGTCTCTCCATATGTAGGGCCTTCAAGTTGACTCTTCCAAGGACAGAATCTTCATCATCTTTTTTATTGCTCTAAGTGGCCCTCCT
>JAQZBX010002269.1:24212-73724 GCA_029593785.1 Cabassous unicinctus
TATATACATTTTTAAAGGTGCTTAGATTACCTAATTGTTACTCAGAAATTATCCTGTCTCCTGCTAGCTGGAGTGCCTTCAGCTATACAAAGGGGTTTATAAAGTTTTGCTTACTTAAGTTTGCTGTTACTCATTTACAGCATTTCATTTCCTTGTATTTTCATGTATGCTATCTTTTTATCTCATTAATTCATCAACCATTTACTGAACTCCTACTATTTGCCAGGTACTGTTGTAGACATGAAGGATATGGCAGTGAACAAATCAGACAAAGCACCTTGGTTGTTTGCTTAGAGATTTCTCTGTTGTGCTGATGTTAGCCTAAATATGCTTAATTTTGAGACATTTGAAATGTGTTGGAAGGTCTCTTCTTTTACCTCTACCTCCAACTGACGCCATTGCAGCTTTTATTTAAAAAGAACTCAGCTGGGGACCAGATGTGGCTCAAGTGGTTGAGTGCCTGTTTCCCACATGGGAGGTCCTGGGTTCAGTTCCAGGTGCCTCCTGAAAAACCAAAAACAAATAACAAGCAAACAAATAAAAAAAACAACTCAGGGAAGCCAACGTGGTTCAGTGGTTGAGTGCTGACTTCCCACATATGAGGTCCCAGGTTCAATCCCAGGCCCCCAATGCCTCAAAAAAAAAAAACCACCAAAAACTCAGTACTCTTTCAAAAAGATTATTTGGGAGTCTTTGAAGCTATTCCCCAACTTTTAATTCCTTGACTCATAACCATTTCAAACCAGTATGCTAGATTTCCTCGTACTGTCATAATTAGACTATAGATGCAATTAGCAGATTCTTAATTTGAATACATTAAATTCATGACAGGTAGACATTCTTAATGAATAGAAAAGGAAGTATTCTCATAATCCCCAAATATCTATATATTTATTCTATCTCATAAAAAGTTTGGACTATCAGAGGAAATTTTTCTTAAAAAAAAAAAAAGTGTGTCAGGGGATTAGGAGTAGGGAGTAGTTTGTTAAAGAGAGGTGCTCCAAATTGTGGGTATCTGACATCTGTAAAGCAAAATCTAACAGATCTCACCTCCTGACCCCACTTCACCCCTCATCCCCCCAAAATAAGATCAGTCACAATTTTCATGCCTCTTACCACACTTCCTATTAAAGGGAAATCAACTGACCTTTATCGTGTTCATAAAAATTCCTTTTAAAATCTCAAAAGGGAGAGATTTTTAAGGTATGTTCTCTAACATTTAAATTTACGATAATGCTGCTAACAGGGGAACATGAAGTCCAAACCACTAAATTGCCTGTGTTATTTAGAAGCCAGATCACTAGGAATTGCCACTAAGATTAGACCAAGCCAGGAAAAAACTGCTAATGGAGAAGAATGAAATTCCAGGAAGAAGAGAAAATTGTTTCAAATACATTGATACACTGAATCCATACTTTCACTCAACCAAATTTTGTGTGTCTACTGATGACCAGATACCATGGAGATTCAAGACATATAAGAACAATCTATCCTTGCACGTGGTGTTTTGAATTCACACCCCAAGTGCCCTGTCTGTGATACCAAATAGGGTGGCTATATGCATGCTACATGCATTTATGAAACAAAGCAGTTGTGCTTAGCCCTTCCTTTATGCCAGTTGCTGTGCTAGGCATCAGAAGAGTTACAAAGATGAATGTGTTATATGAGATACATACTTACAATATAATATGCTACATTTTACAACAGAATTATACCTGCTTAGAACAACAAACTTAGCCTGGAAACCAGGGAAAGGATTTACACCAGAAGAGAAATTTTAGCTTGACCTTGATGTTCACCTTCCTATTTCTCTTCTTTGTATCAATTTTGATTCCAAAATAATTATTCTACTCATGGACAATATGTAAAAAAGCAGTACTAGTGATACATCTGTATCGAAAGAAGTATTTTGTTCTGAAGTAAAATTAGACATTTTTAAAAATGGGCTCTTAGCTCTGTACATGGAAACTATTCAGAAGTTCTCTTAGAATCTCACCAAAGCCGCCTTATACTTCCTTATGATCATCTAATTAAACCTGTTTTTCCTTAAACATAGACATTCAAGATTTTTAAATGAACTTTCACGATTCTTATTTATTGTTACTTTTTTATGTTTTGTTCAATGCTAGAATTGCAACTAAATTATGTCCTATTCTTTTTATTGAAATATACAGTATTTAATCTATATTTTTACCTAAAGGAGAGTTATGGGTTTATCTGATCAATTGCTATTTATAACCTTATTTATATAGATAAAATACATTTCTAGTTACAAACATCTGACTTATATTAAGCTTTTATTTTTTAATGTAAAACATATATACTGAAAATGCATGAACAGAACTGAACAATTTAATGAATAAAGTTAACATACATGTAACAACAATGCAGGTCAAGAAATAGGACATTGTTAGCTCTCCAGAAACCCTGTGTGCCCCTCCCTGTTCACAACCCTACCCTTCTCTGCTAGAAGTAACTATTCTCGTGACTTTAGTATTAATAATGTCATTAATTTTCTTTTTAAAATTACCTCCTATGTAAGTGCCTCTAACAATATAGTTTCAATGTGCCTGTTTTTAAATTTTATATTAATAGAATCATGCTATATGTATTCTTTTGTGCCTTGCTTCTCTTGCTCAACATTACATTTGTAGGATTTATCCATGCTGATGTGTATCAAGGTTCATTCATTTTTATTGTTGTATAATATTCCATAGTATGAACATACCATGATTTTTTTTATCCATTCTGTACATGAGATATTCAGTGCTATTGTGAATGATGCTGCTATGAATATTCTTGAATATGCATCCTTGTGCACCTGTGTATAAGTTTCTCTGGGGTGTAAACTAAGAGCAAAATTGCTAGGTAAAATGGTATATATTTATATTCTTAACTTTACTAGATGATGTTAACTATTGTTCAAAGTACAGTTACCAAATTTACACTCTCACCAGCATATATGAGATTTCCCATCACTCTATATCCTTGCCAGTACTAGATATTGTCAGACATTTACATTTTTGCAGATGTGATAGGTATGTAGTGATATCTGTTTATGGTTTTAATTTGCATTTCCCTGGCTACCAATGAGGTTGAGCACCTTTTCATATCTTCATTGGGCATTTGGATTTTCTCTTTTATTATGTCCCTATTCAAGTCTTTTACCTATGTATCTAGTTGGTTTTTTGTTTTTCTCATTCATTTTTACTAGTTCTTCATGTAGTTTAGATATTAGTCCTCTGTGATTTATAACCGTTGTAAATATCTGCTCTCACTCTGTGACTTGTCTTTTCACTCTCTGTATTTTGTCCTGATAAACATATAATTTGACATTTTAAACACAATGCATTTGTAAGTTGGAGACTCCTATGATGTGTCAGGTTTAGTGTTTTAAAATACAGTTCACCATTTACAGCTCGACAGGATAGAGTGCCAACACGGGAACTTAGTATACAATGCAGGTCAATTCCTAAGACTACCTCTGCTTTAATGAAAGAATAAGAAGTTGTTGACTAAAAATAATGTATCTGTTACATTTTGCTTTATATATTGACAGGTAATAGAGTTAAAGCAATGAAATCTGTTAGAAAAAAGATGATAAATACATTGAGTTTGGAACTCAGCTGTCTGACAAACAGATCTGAGACCTAGGAAGGAAGTCTTTACACAGCAAAAGTAAACGTCTCCACTTACAGGAAAGGCTCGCAAACCTAATTTTATAGGTAATTCTTTCCATCTTGTACATCTAGCTGCTCAGCCCACATGAAAATTAGAATAGAAGAAAGTTATTTCTATACAGGCACACTACTAGCCACAAGGGCTAAGCTGCTGACAGCAAGGGAGCAAGCGGAAAAGTTATGAAAAGCAAAGGCTGACAGAGGAATCAGTTTGGTACCATTTAGTGAAGCTACCAGGAGTTCTACATGACTCGGCATGTTCTGAGGGCAGCCCTTGTCCTTTCCACTACATCATCATTGTTAATCATGTGGGCATGGGTAATTATCAGCAAAGAGGGAAACTATGCTCAGTGTACTTTGCTTAAGAAGTCCGGGATGTAAAATGAGGAGGAAAACGGTTATCAGAATGCTTGATTGTCCAGACAGGCACATTTCCCGAGGGTTTTAGAGAGCTGAGGTTAGGTCAACTATGGTTGATGCTAGTGGAATGATTTGTAAAGATTAAACTCAACTTTTCTCAGTCCTAGTGATTGCAGAATACTGGTTTTTCACTCCTTTGACATTTATTGAGCATCTCTTCAATCCACCCTGGTCCAAGCCACTGTCCTATCACACATGGCCTATGAAAGAAGCCTCCTAATTGGTCTCAATGTATTCACTCTTACCACCCTCCAATCTCTTCACTCTGCAGCCCACGTGGGCTTCTTAAAATGCAAGCCCTCCACATCATGCTATGGCTTTAAGCCCTCAATAGTGACTCTTTGCTCTTAGGATAAATACCTAAACCCTCAGCATGACCCACAGGGTCTGCATGGTCTGGACCTTGCCCACACATCCAGCCTCCTGGGAGCCACTCTTCCTCTTGTTTTCTGCCTGTAACCTCTCTGGCCTTCCTTTAAAGTGTCAGGGGTCTTCCCATCCCTTGTCCTTTGCACATCCTGTTTCCTTTCCCTGGAAAATGATTTCTTCCCCCATGCCACAGTCCACTCCTTTGCCTTCTCTTCTTTCAGATATCAGCCTATCCTCACTCCCTGACTAGGTTTCCTCCAATCATATCTCTTACAGTGACCTGCACTGTTTCCTTTTGGTACCTATCACCATTGATAATTGTGTAAGTATCCCTGTGGTTATGTGGTTTTTCCACCTCTGCCAGAGTTTAGGCTCCATGAGGGCAGAGACATGTCTGTTTTGTGCCCCCTTTGCATCCCAGCATCTAACAAAATGCTGACTCATAGAAGGTACTCAGTAAATATCTGTTAAATGGATTAATGAAGAACACATAAAAACAAGGTAATGTGTGTGGCATCGTAGGCAAGAGACAGATCTAGAAATTGGGACCAAATGTAATGAGGAAGATATAAAAGCTTCCAGTTTGGGAAGATCAGAGGTTCTGCATTAAACTTTACTAAATAGGTAGAATTAAGCCAGGAAGCATTGGTGTTGGGACCAAGGGGGAAGATCATTCCAAATGGTTCAAACCACTAGAGCAAGGTAAGGATAAGTTTGGGGCATGGAGAGTAAGAATGCTTGGTTGAAGTTCAACCAAGTTGTGGGAAATAAGGCTGGAATGATTGGTTAGGTTAGATCATGGCAGGTACTGGGCACCATTCAGAAGAATTTAGAGGGGAGCAGATGTAGCTCAAGTGGTTGAGTGCCCACCTCCCACATGGGAGGTCCCGGGTTCAGTTCCTGGTGCCTCCTGAAAGAATAAAAAGCAAAATAAATGAGAAAACCAACTCAGGGAAGCCAATGTGGCTCCGTGGTTGAGTGCCAGCTTCCCACATATGAGGTCCCGGGTTCAATCCCCAGTACCTCAAAAAAATATATATAATTTAGACTTTATTCAGTAACACCCAGGGCTCACTGAGGGTTTTCAGTATGATGGATATGGAATTACTTTCCTCTTTACCTTGATGTATCCTGTCCTTTCATTCTCTCATTATTTCCCTAGTCTCAGAAAGAGTCTAATGTTAACCTTTCTAGAAGTACTCTGAACCACATCCTTTATACTGACTCAAGTATATCAATTCAACACACTCTTCTCTTCCCAGTATTTCCCAATATCTCCCTTTCCTTCCAAAAACTGTCATGTATATGTTACGTCATGCCCCCAGTGAAATCTGCACTTGAACTTCGGTTCCTAATTCTTCTTTCTTTAGATTCCCCGTCACCTTGAACAATAGTTTTTGTTGCTTCGGTTCTCATGTCCATGATAAACTGTCAGAACTTCAGTCTGAACTGACTTTACTCCTAATGGGAGTTTCTTATTCATTTAATCAATCATACAACAAAGCTTTAGGGGTCCCTACTGCATGTGCGGCACTGTTCCAGGTGATGGGGATGCAGCAGTGAAATAAAACAGGCTAGTCCTCACCCTAGAAGAAGGCTGCATTCTACTGAGGGACCAGAAACCAAACAAATATAAGGCCTGATGGTGACATAGTGAGTATTGCTCCTGCTAGACATTTCCAATCGGATGCCCTGCTTTGCCTCGCTCTCAGCATCTGTACACTGCACTTCCTTTTTCTCTCAAACCAGCGACCTCATATGATGTCCCTATTTGGGGCAGGAGCAACATCATGTCCCCAGATACCCAGTTTGTATCTAGGGACCATCTTTGGCATACTCTCTGATAGCCAGTCTGTTGCCAAGTCCTGAGGACTGTTCCCTCCACATATCTTACACACATTGGTCGGGCCTCGGTTATCCTTGGCTTGGGTTCTTTCAGTCGCCTCCTAAATGGCCTCCTAGCTCTCTGGACTCTTGCCCCTGCATTTTATCTTTTCTACTGACATCAGATGCATCATCCTAAAACATTTCTTTCAACCTCTTACTAGCCTGTTAAAAACCTTCAGTGGCTCATTTATGTAGGATAAAGTACAGCTCCATCTCCAAGACATTCACATCACTTTCCTTCCTACTCATGATCCTTTATAGACCCTTATTTGTTTTCCCTTGTATACTCTTTAAATTTGCCTACATTCAATTGAAATGAAACTGCCATTTTTGTGGCTCCAAAATGGTTAAATATTGGCAATTTTATATGCTTCAACCCAGCTGCTGTTATAACATAATTGGTTGCCTGTATGTCTTTCTTTCATGCTCTATTATGAATTCCTTGATGATCATGTCTTGGTCTTAATGATACCTAAATTTTTCCTGTTTAGCATATGGCACATAGTAAATAATGGTAATCAGGTGCCCCCGCCTTGTCGTACTTGGTTCCTGCTGCTTCCATCTCCTGTAATGCCCACTGACTTTGCCTAATCCCATGCAGCCCACCCCTCAGTGTCAGCCTGACTCCTGCCTCCTCCATGGAAATGCTCAAATCCTTCTCCAGGTCCATCTCCACCCTGCCACTGGATCACTGCACTGGTTGCATATTACTCAACCTGGCTTATTAATATAATATATCAAGTCTGTCTCTGAGAGCTTCAAGAGAAGAAGCATGTCCCCCAAACCTCATGAGCATTTCCTGGCACCTAGAGAGCCTCCTGATCTGCAGACCCCTTCCCTCCAGTCCTTCCCCTCCCCTGGGTCCCTCAATGTCTGCAATTCTCTCTGCTAACGTATGTTTTCTGATGTATGAGCCATTCTGTTCACTAGAGTATAATGATCTTTCAAATCGTAAGCTCCTTTGTCTACCAACCCACACTGCATCGCTTTGTTTCCAAAATTATTTCTGTCCTGATAAACAAGGTTCTGTCCTCAAAAAGAGAGTTGTTGGAATACATCTTCCTCATTAGAAGAATGAGTACTAGCACCCCATCCCTCAGCACTTTATTACACTGTATCTTCTTCCAATTTGCTTCCCATGGGTTAGTTTTTTTCTCTGCAACTGAACCATGAGATCCATGAAGACATGGCTCGCGTTTGACACCTTGTAGTATCTGCAGTGCCCTGAGATAGACATTCACATGAAGTGCTCAAAAAATAGTTGTTTAGGGTCTATGTTTTAGGTACATATCTTCTGTTTGTGTATATTTATGAATTTGTGTGTTTCTGAATGCTTCCATATATTCTCTAAGAAGTATTCATCTATGTGGTTTGAGAGGCAGGAATATCTTGGATATTTCTCCCTGGTCCATCAGGCTCATGACATTATAAAATGATAAGTAATGTCCTCTGAAAGCTCCTGGCTATATATAGTTTGCACTGGGGAAGGGCCTACTTGAGCTGCAACCTTAGGTTTACTTTTCTGCTTCACCTGCTTGGCTGTCTTCCTTTTACCCCTAAATATGAAGGGCAATTTTCTGTTAAATATAAAAAGGGAATATGTATGTGTGTGTATATATCTGTGCATGGGTATGTATCTGTGCTTATGTACGCATATATGCATATATGTGTATATATGTATTATGCATGTATGTACATATGAAAGAAATATACCAAAATATTAATAGTGGCTATTTCTGGATGGTGGCTTTTCCCAAATTCTCTAGAATAAGACATGTTACTTTTTTTAACAACAACAGAAAAATCCTAATAGGTATTATCTTTTAAAGGTCAGGAGGGAACAAGCTTCTGATATGGCTGCCGAGGTCTACCCTCTCTGTGAACCAAGGTGGAGGGTGCGAGCAGGTGCTCAGTAGGGAAAAGGGTGATCCGCTTCTCCTCATGATCTCAAGATCAGACAGAGTAACTGGGGAGGGAATTGGGACTGACTTGCAGGATGGGCCAAGGTTGGGAGCTGAGGATTGACAAATTAATCTTGCTGCAAAGGTCCCGGCCTTGGATTGTGAAAGGAAAGAAAAGGGAAATCCAAGGTGTGTGGGAGAATGAGCTCATGAGGGTTTTTCCCTAAACTCAGTTGTTTAGAGAGATGTGAAAAAGGTGATAAAAAATCTTAAAATATACTTTCAAGTTGATAAAGAGGCTTCATGAAGAGATAGGCAGTGGAAAAGAGAAAAAGCAGATGTTTCAAGTTTGGCTCAACCCACTGTGATTCCAGACAGAAGTTTCCAAAGTTACTCAGCATGGGGGGACCCAAGAGGACACAGAGAGCATCCGTTAGGGAAATCACTGCCAATGCCTGGGCAGTGAGGTCTCAAATAGGAGGCCGTCCATCATTAGGTCAAGACACAGCTCCTCCCAAGCCCCTCTTCCTCCATACCGTCTAGGGACAGAGGGGTAGTTTACTGATAAGATTTCTTGGCAAAGAGGCAGTTTCTAAGCTTTCTGAATTTGAAACAAAATAAATTACACGCAACGAATATTTTCCAGGATGTTTCTCCCACACTGCTTAGTTTCTCAGTTCTGTCAGAGGGTCTGCTGAGCAGAGAGAGAAGTCAAGAGAAGAAAAGCCGGGAGCTGGGGTATTCCTCTCTGTGGCTGATTTCTTTTTTGGGGGTGGTGCTCTGGAGGTGAGGAGCACCTGGCCTGTCCCTAGGGAGGGAAAGTAATGTAGCACAAGCGCTCACCACTTCCAAGACCTTCCTGCTCGTCAGTAAGTGCTCAACCAGCAGGTCCTTATCAGTAACCTCCTCCCTGAGTTAGGGATGGGGAACCCTGGGGTCAGCGTGACTAGCAAATACAGACATCTAGATGCTGAAAGGAGACCCTTCAGGCAGAATAGGAAGCATGAAAAAGCAAATAAGAAAGTCACAAAATCAGTTCTTGAAAAGAGCTAACCTGATATTATGTCCTGGTGTTTATGTCTTTTCTCTATTTTCACCACTCTGTATCTCAGTTTTTGATTCTGATGACTATATCAAGAAAAATTTCCTGTTTGGATTCTGGTTGGAAACTTGAGGTGGAGAAAGGCTCTTATAAACCAGTGAATGTGGTATTTGCAGAGTTCCTCATGTGTATTGGAGAACTGCAGAGCACATAAAATCCCCATCTAATAGGAGAGATACTGTCCTTTCCCTTAGAAGTTCCTGGTGTAATTGGGAAGGCAGAAGGGACACCTGAGAAAAGCACAAAGGAACCCAACAAGAAATCCATTCAGAGCACACATACCCAACATTGACTACTGCCTTTCTTACTGAACTCCTAATGTGAGCCTGACATTTAACCTATAATTTCTCATTTAATCCTCATAACAACCCTTCAAGGTAAGTATCAGTACCTCATTTAGCAGATGAGGAAAATGTCCCTCAGAGAAGTTAAATAGTGTGCCCAAGGTCACACAATTAGAGAGTGGTAAAACTGAGATTCGAACCCAGGTTTTTCTGATGTCCACACTGCACACTGCCTTCCCCTGGCCAAAACCCTTAAAGAAAGTGGTTAGATGATTTCAGCAAAAACATGCAAAGCAACATTTTGGCCCATATGATGTAAATTCTGTCATTTCCCCTTCCTGATCAACTGAATTAAACATACCTGAATTTAAGAAAACAAAATCATGACTATTACATGTTCCATGTATTGCATGTGTCAATCTCTTACTACCCTCTGTGCCTAGGGGAGTGTGGCATGAGTCAGGAATTTAGAGGAGGCTGTTTATTATGTCTTAGCCCTGGGAGCAATCATTCAGATTCACCCCTACCTCAGTGGTTTCCCAAACCATCAGACCGAAATACTGAAAATATAAATATGCATTAAAATTTTGTAAAATCGCTGCCTCAAATCCTCTATGGAACACAAATGGGTATACATCTAAAATATAGTAAATACTTTCCCCATTTGTTACTATTTTTATACCATGGGATACTCAGATGATGTCTCTTGTGTACCCAGTGACTGCACAGCATCTCTCTGTAGCTCAAAAAGCTCATACAATGAGTGTCTAGAATTAGAACAGAGCCTAGAGTATATTAAACAAGAAAAGCGAAGGGATCTGTATCTAACATAAAATCTCAACATAATAGAAAAGGAAGGGGAGGGAGGGAGGAAGGAAGGAAGGAAGGAAGGAAGGAAGGAAGGAAGGAAGGAAGGAAGGAAGGAAGGAAGGAAGGAAGGAAATGTTGAAAGGGCCTGGTTAATGAAAGCCGCTGTCCTATAGAACGGGTCTCATTTGTGTTTGCCCCTCCTGGAAAATGCCAAACACCCAATGCTTCTGGACAGTGTGAGCTGCCAGATACGAAAGTGCAGTTGAAATGCTACAGAACTCAGGTTTTCTAGCAATGAAGCGGTTGAGACAGAGAAAGCACTTCTAGGCTGAGGATTCCAAGCCAGGTGACCTTAGAATTGCCAGGCAAATGTTTTTGAAAACCGCTTCCTAGGCCCGACCATGGCCCACTGAATCAGAATGCCAGAGGGTAAGGTGATTGGATAGGGAATGTATCTGTGAATTCCAAGTTGAGAACAAATTTTTAAATAGGGATCATAGTGTTTAAAAAAAAAAAGGAATGGCATGCATCTTTTCACACTTCAGCTTAAACTTTTCCCACTAGTCCTTGCCCTAGGCCAGATTTTTAAAAAATGATCTCAATGAGGTTATGAATGGCTGTCATTTTAAAAGCAAAGAGCTGTGCAGGCTGTTTTTGTTTTTTGTTTTTTTTTTCAAGGTACCAACGGGGCTGTATAAACATGGTATGTGTTTTCTCTGGGTTTTTGGAAACAAGTGTTCAGTATTCTCAGGCAGGATTATCCCTTAGGTTCCTGACAAATCAAACCTTCATCAGACAGATTTGCAAACGCATAGAGACAGTCACAATCGAGGCTTAAAAGGGAATAAGAATTTTTTGTAAAACCTAATGAATTAAAAAAAAAATTCCATAATGACCCCATTCACTTCAAGTTAGGTCCTCAGGGATAAAGTGGATCCTTGAACTACATGAGAGATGTTTTCCAAGACCTTTGGGATCCACAAGACGATAAACATACAATATCCCATAGCAGAAGGATTCTCCTTTACAAGAGGCAATAAAGCGTAGTGGTTAAGGGCAGTTTTGGCGTCAGACAAGCCTTGGTTCAGATCCTGCCCCTTCCACTTGCTGGCTGTGTGATACTGAGCAGGGCCTCTCAGGGCATCAGTCTGCAAAGTAAAGATAATGCTATTTCCCATTCCAGAAAGTTGTGGTGCAGTGGTGAGAAACAGTGCAGGTCAAACACTCAGCCCTCTGCCTGGCACGTGGTAAACAGTGTCAGTTATTAATAATCATAATTACCATAAAAATATTTTAGTTGTATTGCCCCTTCAGAATTTTAATGATTGTATATGAAGAGCAGAACCACATACAACATTTATGAAACTATTTGATTCTGCCATTGAAACTCTATGAATCTGATAGCATATGTATAAACCAACCTGGTAATGACAGTGAATTATGATGCATAGGACTAGATCATCAGGACAGCTGATGCCACTCACCTGTTAAGGTGACATTACGCAAAGAGAAAATGCAATTTAAACTCCTTGAGCCCCCTTAGCCTGGTAAAAGTGAGGTCAGTGGCCCCACCGGTGCCTTCACCATGCATTACTTCACAAATGCATGTGTGCCGCTTTCTCCAGAATCTCATCTTCCTTCTGAATCCTAAGCTTCCCTGCTTTCCTTGCAGCTCAGGGTAGCTACCATTTCAATTTCATGTGTAATTGTTTTCTCTCACTTAGTGAGCCATTTTTGACACACTAGAGGTCTCTTATTAAGAGCTTCAGATTGTTTTTCTCGGCAAGTATGATGGAGCCTTTGACATCATCGAGCTGAGGCAGGCCAGATGTGCAATCACACTTTTTAATTTATCCTGAACTTTCCTCTTGGCTAAGAGCCATTGCTTTTTAGAATATTACACTTCCTCCAATGGCACAAGAGTTTGACCTCTTTTGAGGGACAATTTTTCCAAAAGAAATAATGATTTCATTACATCAGCTGCCCCAGTAGAGATGGTGCAAACCACCTTGGAATATGGGAGCAGGTTCTCTAGCATGGCTCACCCACTCACTCATTCTCCTCCCTCAGAAAGCCTTGCAGTCTGCATAAATCAAATTCATGCCTTGGAAAAATTACAGATTACCACATCATGGACCCCAGAAACACTTGAAATCCTTAATTTTAAATCCATTATTGCGATCATCCATTTATGACATAAGTGAGTAAACTTTTCTCAGTTTCTTTCAGCCAATTGAATGTGATAGCAAGACTAGTTGGTGGGGCAGGGGACCCTGGAAGAATTCAAAGGAGAAAAGAAATGAAAAGGGGGACTGAAATAAACACTAATGTTCACTGCCACTAGGACCTCAGATTTAAATGCACCCCTATTTATATTATCCCTGGCTCTTCTCCTGCTTATATATGCCTGAGATGTCAGGAAGCCACGTGGGACTGGGCTAGAGGGGACTCATGAGAGGAAACGTGCTATGGATTTGAGCTCTAATGAAGCAGCACAGTTGGTCCATCAGTGATCCTCTCCTGGCTCCTGGACCGGGCTGACTGCTTCTGAACCTTGAGACAAAGGGATGCCCTACACAATGCTCTGCTTTCTCCTTATCCTCCCTTTTTAAAAAATGGTTGTTTATTTGCCAGCTTGCACTCTGGGCCTTGGGTTGCTAGAAATACAGTAGGTTGCGCTGATGATTAACTATGTTTTCTATAAAGGGCTACAGGATCTCATGCAGATTTTTGCAAAGTCATATGCAAATCACAGAGCCCTGGCCCTTTTCTTAACAGGATGGCAACCTTGCTCCTCGGTGGCATCTGGGACCTGGAGATCCTTTCTCCACTTACGTTTAGCGCGCAGCCTGGGACTTGTCCCTGCAGCTCACCGGGTTAGCCGTGCCGCCGTTGGGACCTCCCACCTGGACTCCCATCACCCACCTCTCTTGAGACTGCTCTGGCAGGGCTGGTGCGGGGTGCAGCCTTTGCTCAGAGGGCAACATGTTCCAAGCAAACTGCCCACCTGGGCCATGGGCTCACCCCTCGGGGCTCCCTGCTTCTCTACTGGGTGCAATTCGAGGTTGCTGGTTCTCTCCAAAGTCTAAAATGATGGGACGGTAGGGACCTGTGAGAGGCCCCATGGCCCAATGTACTTTGCCCAGCTCCCAATTTGAACACCAGGTACCCAGGCCTTCACTGACCTAGAGGTCTGCAGCAGATTAACTAGAGGGATGCCCCCATCCCTGGAGTTTCTCTTCAGGGTAAATGAACATTTCTCCTGTCATTGGCCTTCATTCTGGAAAATCCCATCATTCTAGTCAAGCCTGCAATGCTTTATAGTAGAGCAGATGAGAGGTAACTGTAGCCTTCCCCAAACATTGCCAGCAATCACTTCCCCAACAAACTGTCTCTTTACTTCAACTTGCCCAGGTTTTGTCATGTTTTTCTAGCTTTTCCTTATTCTCACTCCCTGCTGAGGTCTATGGGTTCAAAGACCACCCTTCTCCCCAGCTTCCATTTGCTTCAAAATTATCCTTTGGGGGGATGGGTGGGAAGAGGGGAAGATGCAGATAGACTGGCCACATGTTGATAATTGATGAAACTAGGTGATGGGTATGTGAGCACTCATTATAGCATTCTCTCCACTTGGTATATGTTTGAAATTTTTCATAATAAAAAGTCAAAATTAAAAAAGCCCTCCAGCTTCCAAGACACCCAAGAGAGAGCCCCAGCCCCTAACACAGAGCTTCATGGAAACCTCACATCAAGAAAAGAGGCAGAGATGACTCCATTTCATATATAAAGTCATTTTCTAACTTTTTTTTAAGACCCACTGCTTTATTTTTAATAAACCAAGTCTAATTTCTAAGAGGTCCCAAGGTTGGGCTTATTTCCCTGGCTGGGTTATGGGGGAGGGGGGATTGGGGTTCCCTAAAATTCTGAAAGTTTACACTTCCATGTATCTCACAATCTTATTGTGAGGATGTGACTTGTTCAGTGTTCTGAACTTTGCAGAGGAATCGGGCTCTCGATGCAAAGTACCATTCTCTGGAATTGCACCTGGCTCAGGAAAGGACTATCTTTGTACTTGAATACAAATCCAATGGAAAACCTTAATATGGGCATTTGCATGACTGAGAATTGCTGCTGTCTTTTTTCCGTTTGTCACTTTCTTGAATGTGTTCTAATAAAATGATTCTAAAGCAGGCTGTTGATATACAGTGATTTATAAATATTTTCTGTTGAGTACTGAGGCCCTGGAGTTTCCACTGAGCATCTACCCTATACCCACTTTCAGGAAGGATCTGGCTGGCTGGGGAGAGATGTGATGAGTGTGCGTCCAGGTGACGTCAGCACCACTGCCATTGCAGTCACTATGAGAGTCATGTCAACCACGGCAATTTTGTCTTCTGGTTGCCTAGCAGCAGAATTTGTTTTCCATAATAAAGATGACCATATGTAGCAGATGAGTGTGGCAGGGAAGGCAGAGGGGAGCGGGAGGAACAGGGGTTTAATTCACTCTACCATGGAGGGATCAAGGGAGCCAGGTTGAGGAAGAGGCAAAGGCAGCGAAAAGAGAGGCAGGCAAAGTTCAGATTCGTTCTGTCAATAACAGGTTTCAGCGTGTTCAAATCATTATCAACTGTTAAATTTTATTTACAAAATTGCACTTTTTGATATCAAGCCACAGCAAGCTGCAAATCTCAAAGTCTCATTAGGCAAACTGGAAGCAAAAGGAGAATATATATATATATATATATATATATATATATATATCAAAAGGTAGATATTTTGAGAAACACTTTTTACCCAGTCTGTATCCCCCTTCAATTGAGACAGGCTGGAGAAAGCCTGTGAGCTGGTAGCTCTTTAGGAAAAGGAGAGGCATTGCTAAACATCTCACAGCTTAAAGACTTCTTAAGGGGAAGGGGAGGCAGAGCCAGCACAGGAGGGTTCCATTTCCTGAGGAGCTTTCTTACACAGATGCTGGAAGGCACTCGAGCTTTCATCTTCACAGCCATCTTGACAGGCAGGCAGTGCTGTCTTCATTTTCCAGGCGAAGAGGCTGAAGCTAAGAGAAGCTCAATAACTTGTACAAAGTCACACAGCTAGAAAATAGCAGAGCTGTGGTTCAAATTCAAGTCTCTCTGGTCCCCAAACCTGTGCTTTTCCCAAACCACTGGGCTGATGTCTCCGTGCTCCATCCTGGAGGTCTTCCTGGTACGCCTCCCGCTGCTGTTCCTTTAGTGGACTGTGCGGCTTCTATGTGCTCTGTGGGTGGAGAGCCAGCGTCCTGCTCTTCCTGTGTGCCTTTGGAGCACCCTGCCTGGTCCTTTGCCACCCACATCCACATAACAGTGATTTGGTTGGGTAGAGCTCAGACTGAAGAGGCCGAGATTGCCATTTGGTTTTCATAGGAATTTGTTTACTCAGCCTTCAATGTGCTGGGCATTATCAACGGGGTGCAAGGGATACAATGGTGAGCAATACAGACTCACTCCCTGTTCTCATGGGGTTTACCACCCAGTAGAGGAAACAGACATTAATCAAATAACACAAATAGATATATCATTACAGCTGAGAGGGACCTTAGAGACCACTGTGATCAGCAGATGAAACAGACCCAGACGTGCTAAGCCATTTGCCGGACACCAGACAGCAAGTCAGGGGCAGAAGGAGGACTAGAAGGCAGAACTGGTTCTTATTCTTAGACTGCTTTTTCCCTACTATGTACCTATTCTGTTGCGTACATAGAGGGGACTGCTAATCTCAGCCTACCATCTGAATGTGATCAATCAGTACACCATTTCCATTCCTGGGAAAAAACAGAGCGTACATTTTGCAATTATTGTCGAACAGTATAAAGTGAACTAAATCCCTGAGGATGGCATTTGCCAAAGTGTTGTTTGCAAACTTATTTCAGAGCCCAAAACAGGATCAGAGGGAGACAAACCTCCCATGCGAGACGGTCACTGCCTAATAAGGATGCTTACTAGTGTTTCAGTGTTTTGGTCTAACCTCAATATTTTCTCATCGCCCAGGTTCAGCAATCACTCATTCACTCATTAAGTCAACAAATATTTATAGAGGGCCTATGCGGTGCCAAGCACAGTTCTTGATGCTGGGGATACAGCAGTGAACACAACAGACTGCCCTCATGGGGTGTACATCCTAGCTGGGGGAGGCAGACAGTAGACAAAATAAGTAAATTTCACAGCATATCAGAAGGTGATAAATGGCTTGTAGGGGGAAAAAAATCAAGAAGGGAAGAGAGGGAGTGCCAGAGGTGGGGATGCATCTTTATTTAAGTGGGGTGGTCTGGAAAACGACCTCACTGAGATGACATGCTAACAGTAAACACATCTCCCCTTTTTAAGTATGACAGACAGAGTTTTTAATGTGTTGCCTTAGGCCCAACACTAAATAGCCAGCTACACAGTGTGATTTGGAAAATCTCATAAGCCTTCCTCTGCCTCCTTCATAAAAATAAAAGTTTCTCGATAGCACGTCCCAGTGCCCAATTCCAAACTTTCAATTTTCTCCTTTGGACTTAAGCAGTGGTTCTCAAATTTGAGTGTGCCCCAGAGTCACCCAGAGGGCTTGTTAAAATACAGGTGACTGGGACCCACTCCCAGAGTCTGCTATTCAATAGGTCTGGGTAGACCTGAGAATTTGCCTTTCTAACAAGTTCCCAGGTAATGCTGATGCTACTGGTCCAGGGATCACACTGTGAGAACCACTAAGTTAAGCTACTGTAACTGGAAGGTCCCTGCTAAAATGAAACTGTCACATGGGAAAGGATACATCCCTTCATTAGGACCCATAGACATTATCTAAATAGCTATTCTTGAAGAGCAAGATCATTAAGAAATGGGACCATTTTTTAAAACTGGGGAATGTTTCAGAAGCCACAGCACAAGGCCCCGTGTTAGGGTGAGGGACAGATCCTGAAAAAGTGTTGCCAACAATAATTCATTGCTTGCCTATCAGTGTGTTGCATTTTCATAGGATTTTACACTTTTACAATCTCTTTATCCACTACTCTCTTTTGACACAGTAAATCTGTTAGGTAGACAGAACAGGTGTCATTATTCTATTTTATAGATAAGAAAATTGAGACACAAAGAGATTATATGGCCTCCCTTGGGTTATCAAGGATTAGAACCCAAGTTGCAAATCCTAGTCCAGTGTTCTCCTTTAACACTTTTCAGAACACTAGCTATACATTTCTCCTGGGGCATCTACCCCTAGGTCATTAAAATTCAGGACATATAGTTGCTCTTTGCTTTTTGTTATATTCAAAAGCCCACTTGCTGCAAGTGGATTATCCTTGTGAGTGATTAACTATGGCAGATATTAGGCCTTACATGAGTTTCCTCTGCCGTAAATACATTTTTCTTCTTCTACTACCAGGCATTGTACAGAGAAAATACAAACTCATTTTAATAAAGCCTAAGCTGGAACTAATCATTATGAAAGCAAACCTCCTAGGGGAAAAGCACACATAATACTTTCCAAAGGCAAACAGAAATGACATTTTGATTATATGTACCATTGCTTCCATTCCATTAGTTGAGATCATTGTAAGTTTTCTGTATCACTAAAACACCAGCAAAATGAGAGTGGATTTTGTTAATCCACTGATGAATCACATCCTCGGTATTTAAATATACCCCCAAAATCATGGCAATGAAAGACAAAATCCTCTTTTCTAGTACTTGTACTTCTGCTCACTTTCTCCGTTCCTGCCCTGATTCCTCATGGTTAGAGAGTAAGGTTACATTTTGCTTCTCATGGATGGTGAGCCCGCGGGTCACAAGGAGCTGCCTCCCTTCAGCTTCCTCATGTGTCTGACTATCTAGAAGCCCGTCTGTTTAATGGTTTAGTTTCTAAAACTTCCCTCATTTGTCTCTCAACACATTGGTATTCTGACATCTCCCTCCTAACACTGCCATTAGGACCACTCACTTCTTCAATAAATGTTTATTAAGAACTTACTATGTACCAGACACTGTAACAAGCCCTGAATAGGCTACAAAGATGACTTAGAAATACAGCATCTAATAGAATCACTCCCTAAATTAATTGAATAATCAGCATTCAAGTATATTCTAGATGTGGATTATAATCCCATCTTCCTTCTTTACACCCAGTGCATGCTCGAAAAAAGCTAATTGGGTTATTTTAGCTTCAACATAAAATAGGCATCACCAGGAAAGAAAATATAGCTGGGGCGAAGGAAGGTGGGGAGGGGAAGAGCGCTAGCCTGTGGTTCTGCACACACACTGGGGTATGTGTCAGCAGCCCAAAAGCACGGTAACAAGGCAGCAGCATAGGCCCTAATGTAGGCTAAGAGTCTACACGTGGACCATGGCAAGTTGAATACATACGGGTCGTAAAGTTTGATTAGATTTTCCATGTTGATGAAAAATCAAGTGTGGATGTGAGTTTTTGCTGAGCTTTAGAATCCAAAGTGTGCTGTGAAAAGGACTGTTCCTTAAAAAAAATAAAAAATTTTTTAAAAAAGTAGTTCATGCCCACTGCAACACATGGGCCAAGCATATAAGAAAACAGATTGGGTTTAGGAGAGAGGGGTCAGGGGGATGCAGAGGGTATAATTAGCTGCATCAGTATTAGAGAATCTATGAAAAGAAGAGATTCAGATTATAATCCAACAATGAGTGTGTGTATTTGCATGCATATGTGTGCATTAGTATATGTGCACAGGAAATATGTTAAAGGCCAGTAATAGGGATTTCATGAGGCTATACTAAGAACCCTTCAAATAATTCCAAATTCATGATCAGAAAGGGAGACACATTTAGAAAACCAAGCATGCAGTCAGGAATTAAGGATAAATTCTGGTGACCAAATGGCTCAAGGAAGATGACTGTACACCTTCCTCCTATTTATATAGGGCCCCCTGAATGTGTAGTAGCTTTCACTCCCTTGTCAGCATAAGGGAGCTGCTCAGGCTCCGACACCACTCTTGTTTAAGGTTTGTGAGTAGTGGAATCCCAAGTTGGGTTTACAGCAGATATGCGGCTGGTTCTCAGCCTGTCCTTTGAACCCTATTTCTTCCAGCTCTGCAAGCCTGTCCTGACCCTGGTGGAGTTTTCTCAGCATAGGTGCTATAGCCAGGCTTAGCAATGACCATCAAGGGTGCTGATGGCATGATGATACAGCCCAGCCTATCGATGAGTGTGGTTCTGGATAGTGGTAGCCATAGGGAGAATTTGGGGGGTTCAGAAATAGCAAAGATGGGGAGGGGGTTTCTACACATCCACCTTTGAGTTTGCCTATCAATGCATGCAGTAAGGTGGAGATGGTGGAGTAAGGACTGTAATTCTTTGGTAAGGCTATCCGGGGAGTTAATGGGCATTGCACCCAAGCCTAATGTGGAGGTTTTAGATTTGACTGTGCTGAGTTCTGCTGGATGGCTGTTACGGCACACAGCAGGGTAGAGGGCGGTAACAGAGTGAGGCTGGGAGCTAGAACACAGTTGATGTAGAAGCAGGGTCTGGATTTCTTTGGTGTGGCAGAACCAAAAGTGTGGCCCCTACAAATAACCCTTAGGTGTAGCTCTGGTACCTCATAGGTTCAGGAGAACTTGTGTGGGCATCGTGGCCCTGAGAGGAGCAAGTTGACAATAAAATGAAGTTCCTCCAAAGCAGGCTGTAAGTTATCAGTGGAAAGTGGAAACTTTGAATTTCCCACACTCATCTTGCATTCTCATTTGGTATTGAAGATGCTGACATTTTGCTTCATTTTTTTTATATTTCTGGGACTATCTAACCAACAAACTTGGAAAACCATAGATATAGGCCTCAAAGCCAAGCCATCACAGATGGTCTAAGGACTCTGTCCACCCTGCAAAGCCACACAGGCAGGCTCTGAGATGGAATAGACCCTTAAAGGGGGTGGGGGTGGGGGGCTTGCAGGGTCCAATGAATTGGTTGGTGGTACAGAATAAAAGTGATAACATTCTGGCTTAATGGCACAGAAGTTTGCTTGTCAGGCCAGACAGGTACACAGCCTTCTAGGAGAGACCATCAGTCTAGCATTTCTGGCTCCCAAAGAGTCAAATGATTCAGAAATGAAAGTGAGAAGATAATTAGCTCACTGAATCTGATGGTATTGCAAAGATGACTGCTTAGACCATCATCACTTGTCAATTTCTCAATATGCCTCAGACTTCAAATTTGACTATAATGAAAATCGGGCTAACTGATTTCTCCTGGGTTAAATGCCTTATAAAAGAATGCATGTGGGAGTGGGGGGAGGGGAAGGGAGATAGGATAGTACAGTAGTCACATTGGACACATCGATCTCTTTGGTAATATTTGACATGGAGGAGGAGATGCCTAAAATAAGGCCATGATTTGGGTTCTGGAGGGCACCCTCAACTATCAGAGACTAAGGGAATGGCTATTTGTCCAAAAAACAAGAGATTGAGTGTTGCTAATAATTAGTGAATCTCAAGAAGTACTGGATATCCATCATGCTCATTCATTCATTCAACAAATATTTGATACCTACTGTGTGCCAGGCACTCTTTTAGACAGTGAAAAAAAACAGACAAGAACTTCTGCTCTCATGGAACTTACATTCTGGTGGGAATACAGACAAATAAATAAGTATAATATGTAAAATGTCATATGATGATACATTCCGTGGAGGAAAAGTACAGCAGTAAATGATGCAGGGAATACAGGAGATGAGAGAAGGCATGAGGGAAGAATCTGAATTCTGGTGACTGATGTAATCAGGGATAAAAAGTATAATGAAATGAGTCTAGCTGGTCAAAAGGCACATAGTGGTGATAGGCTATGAGTGTGGGAGGAGAAGGAATGGTGAGGGTTTTGCTAGGTGTACACACAAAGATTTTGGAATCTCCTTTCATTACTCCCAAATTCTCCCAGCATGGAGGCTGAGAGAGGGATGGTCTTATCTAGGAATCTATAGGAACTCCTAGGTAAGATGCCCTCTTCCCCAGCCTTCATGTCTCCATAAAGGTACCAAGAAGGCATCCAAGTACCCCTTGTGCCCAGAAGTAAAGTGGAAACCCAGACTACCCATCCCCAGCCTTGACCATAGGTCAAGAGGAGCCTTTCTGATATGGCATTAGCCTAGGTTAGAGGAACCTGGATTCCATTCAAAGTCATGAGGACCTCACCTACAGTTCACATGGTGTGATTCTTGAAAACAAATCAAGGAATCAACCAAATATATAATTAATCTAGGAACTAATAGCTCATGGAAGACACTATTCATATATCTCTGAAAACTCTAGGGGGCATTGCAGATTCCGAGGAGCGTGATAGGATTTTTTTGTCTTTAGGTTTAAAATATGAAAATGTGGTTACCTCCCTAGATTCCCAGCAGATGGCAGGCCCCTCAGGTCTAGCTTGATAAAGATTCAGCAGCAGCATGGAGCACAGTTTCCAACCATGCCTGCTTGGGACTCATTCCAGTAATCAATACAATGGCAGAAAGAGGCCCAGTTTTCTTTATTGCAAACAGGAAAGTGCCCCAGCATACTCAGTAAAGAGGTGCAGGAATTCAAGCTGGAGTCTTGGAATAGTATTTCATATGGAATCTGTTCCTTGGGTCCCCGTAACAGATATGTTCAACCTAGATTTGAGTCACTGACAGCAGTAGCTCCGTTATACTTCTGATGTAAATGTAGCTTTCTCTTTTCTTCTCTTCAATTTCTAGTTAGGACTTAGGCAGCAGACTTGGGAGTTAAAGAACAACTGGCTTTCTCCTCCCAGCAGTGTCAATTTGCCCTCGAGAAACAAGCTCATTTGAGGTCAAATGAGAGAGGAGCTAGGGTCCCAGCAACCCTAACCGCATTCATTGGGAAAGAGTCCCCATTTAATGCTAAACTTTATCTTTAGAGAGATACATTGCAAGACTAAATCCTGGAGGTTGTCTGTCTTAGCTGTACAGAAAAATTAGTATCAAATGGTATTGTTTAGCCCAGAAAGCGAGTGCATGAGACAGATTCCTTCCAGCTCAGGTCTTGGTCCAGGAGCCAAGTGGTATACATGCAAACAAAATCACATTCTCTGTGCATCTGTGAGAAGTCAAATGTGGCATTTTGGTTATTTTCTACTTTCTTGGATTAATACACATCGTCAGCAGGGGATTCTAACCATACCTGCTATGAATCAACAATCCTATGGCCTGTCCTGATAAACATTTAGTTTTGAACATGACACAGATAAGATGCAAGACTTGTTTTGTTGTTGTTGTTGAGATACCGGGGCCAGGGATTGAACCCGGGACCTCCCATGTGGGAAGCAGGTGCTCAACCGCTTGAGCCACATCTGCTCCCCAAGATGCAAAGAGTTTTAAACCTACGTGGAGGCCATTAGCTGGATTAAGAACCAGTAGAGTTTTATAGGATCCATATCAAATCACACTAGTAATTGGATGTGGCTATTGCTATGGAAACTAAGCTCCATGAGGATAAGGGTTCTTTCTGCTTTTTTCACTACTGTCTCCCCAATGCCTACATTCATGCCTGACACATAGTAGGTACTGCATAGTATGTAGACTTTCAATATATATACATACATTGTATATACACATATACATTTATATGTGCACATACATATAAACTCTACACACAGTATGTAGAGCAAGTGCAGATATGCAGAGAGAAATATTCATCATCCTTAATGCAACCAGACTGGTAGGTGAGTTCATCCTTTGCATCCCTGGGGAGTAGAAAGGAGTTTAGCAGAATAACGTCATACTTTGCAAAATAAGGAGCATGCTGCTTGAGTTCCAGATAATGCAAGAGTAAAAGACAGGTTTGGTGCATGATCTTACAGGCAAAGTTAAAAGTCAAGATTGAGGGCCAGGATTGGTAAGCAAGGAGAGCAATTGAAAACCTAGCAAAGAAGCTCCAAGGCCATAATCAGAGTAGTAAATGGACAGTGGAAGCCAGGGTGCACAGACAGGTGTGGAAAACTATATTGTGGTGTGGTCTCTAGCAATTCAAAGAATTCTAATAAATGCCTACTTTTCTCTCAACACAATTTTTATTGTATTATCCACCATGAGTTTTTAAATGTACCACTTGGCTTCTGGGATACTGTAGATCATTTTTAATTGAGAGTGGCAAATGGGAAGATTGAAAATGGCAAAGAACCAAGGGCTAGGAGCAATGACCAGGAGAATAAACCTAACAGAACACATGTCAAAAAAAATGAAACAATTACTATAAGAAATCAAATTTGAAAAAACTCTCATTTGGTTTGCTTCACTGAGAAGGACTAAATTTCCGAAGATAGTGTTGATTGAAACTGCACTTCTTCTCTCAGCTCTGCCCCACCCCCATGCTCATGATTCTCATTAAGCATTTCTGAAGCTCCAGGAAATGAAAATGTGAGAATTGATCCATCTGTTGCAAGTCAGCCCAAGAGATGGTCAACAGTGGGTTCTGATGCCAATTCCAGGATAGCAAGTGAAGCTGGCCTTCACTTGAATTTATTGAGCCTTATGACAGTTCCAGAAGTACATAAAAGGAATATAAAATATAGTCCTTGACTACAAGAATTAAATAGTCCATTTGGCAGAGAGAAAATATAAATACACACAAAACAGAATTTATACTCTATATGACAGGAATAGCTGTTTCATTAGCTTGATAAGTTCCAAAGCTAGAATGATCACTCTTCCCTCTGTATCTCTATCCATCACCAAGGATGAGTCATAGTATGTAATGACAGTAGTCTTCGGGGTTTTTTAAAAAACTAATAATAATTGTAGTAGTCGTAACCATAATAATAATAAAATACAATAGGTCTGCGAAAATTACATTCAATCCATCTTTGTCTTTGTATAGCCTTATTACATCTCTTCCCCTTTCTTAATTTTATCTTTCCTGCTACTCTGTCAATATTCCTAGACTTCTACCAATACCCATCCCTAAGAAAATTCCAGAAAAGGGAAGGAAAGCAGTTGATGTGTCAGGATAAGCTAGATCATGATGTAGTAACAATCAACTCTAAAATATTGGTGACTTAAAATAACAAGGAATTATTTCTTGCTATCACTACATGTTCATAATGGATTGGTGGGAGTTCTGCTCATCATAGGGAATCAGTGATTCTGGCTGATGGGCTAGCTCTAAAGTTGCCAATTACCATCCTAGACAGAAGAACTCTGAAGAATCTTGCACCAACAATTAAATACTCTAGACTGGAAATGGCTTAACATCATTGGCCAGTACTAGTCACATGGCCCTACTCAACCACAAGGAAACTGGGGGAAACAATTCAGTTATGTGCCCAGAAGGCAGAGAGCTAGAAATACTTGGTGAACATCAGAATGACCACCTTAGCTATTAACATTGTCATATTATTTTATTTGCAAATAATTTGCTGTTTGATTCTAACTCTATATTTACATTTTGGCTCTAACTCAAACAGATTTTAGGTTGTGTGTATGTGTTTGTGTGTGTGTGTGTGAGTGTGTGTGAATTTCAAGCTTATACATTGAAGTAGCATTATTTGTGTTTACCTCATTGTTCACTTTCTATTACTCCTACTGTCTATTTCTACTAGCCCTTGCTCATAAATATTAGTCCCTATATGTAGTGGGGCTAGTGCTAATGTCAATGAGTAGTCAGAGTATCAAGATCAGAAGCCTTCTTTTTCTTCTTGAAACCTTTCCCAGATTTAGGGAACCAGATTTTGCACACACAATTTCCTGATGAGTCTAGTGGGACATGAACCCTTCTGTATCTTAGGGCTTACTTTATTAAATTATTCATCTTCTAACCTGTAGAGTTTCCATTAGCAGCTGGCATCAGGCTCTACACAGTAGATGCTGCAAAAAGGATGTGAACTTGGTGAAGCCCCTGTGGCAGAGTCACTGACTAATGTTTGAAAGGATGTTTTACTTAAGAACATGAACCAGGTGCCATGTTGCCCCTATTATAACTAATGCTATAAGATTGCATGACCTTGACCTGCATATTACATGGTTACCCGATCAAGTAGCTGATGATGTCACTGGGAAGCCAGGGCAAACTCTGCTGTGAACCACATTCAGATTCTCTGCAAATAATGGTGTTAGACACAAGCAGACCTGGGCAAGAAAATATAGAACTGTAGTGATGTGGAAAGAACATGGGGCTAGAGTAGAAAGAATATAGGGTTGGAGTAAGTAGATTTGATTTTGATCCTAATTCTGTTATTGACAACTGTATGAGCTTTGAAAAATATTTTGGCCTAATCATTTACCTTCCAAAAGCCCCAGTTTTCTCATCTGTAAAATTGGAAAGTCATAGAAACTTATCTCTAAATTTCCTTTTTGCTTAAACACACTGTTTTCCTATTACTGGCTTGGCTGTAACCTTAATTCCATGTCTTTTACTGGAAAATCATCAACAAGCACACATCCTAAGAATGTAGAATTGGAAAAATCATATTTTTATATATAAAGGGTAATCTATTTTATGTATGATTATTATCTACTGATGAAAGAGGCATAGATACTGTTAAACAGCAGATTTTTTTCAATTATTTAGCTTTGAAATATAGGCAAAAAGTTTATCAGAAATTAACATATATGCTCCATTTTTTCATTCATTTATTCATGCATTCATTTTAAAAGGTGTTAAGCATCTACCATGTAACCAGCTGGGTTGAATTAGCAGAGAGGGACAAGGGAATTGAGGGCATGGGCAAGAAGAACATTACTGAAATAGTGGATCATGGCTTCTTGGCTGCATAAAGAAGAAAGTGATTAAGGGAGAGTGTCGATGACATGAGAGAAAGTAGAGGGCTCCATGAATGGGAAGTCCCAGTGAGGTCAAAGGAAAGTCATAGTATGAATAACTGAACAAGCAAGTTGGAAGGAGAGGAAGTTGTAGTCAGGAAGGAAGATACGAGAACTTCTGCTTCTGACCAAGAAACAGGGACCAGATTTCCTACCCTTCCCTTGCCCCCCACCTAGAACAACCAAAACCTTAGACAAAATAGGAAACAACAAATTGCAAGACACTGGGAATAAAACAACAATGGACAGTTTGATCTCTGAGAGGGAGAACACAAACGAGGTGATCCTTACGAATGCCTCAGGTCATTGCCTCGAGTTTCCAGGTGACTATGTAGGGAAGGGGCAGGCAGGTGGAGCCCAGTGTTCTCTCTGAGTTGAGAAGATGGAGCTGAGAGTCCAGGAAGAACAAGGCAGTAAGACTTCATGGGACAGAATACTGGAGGGAAGAGAGCTACACAGAAAGAGAACTTTTGAGGTCTGCAAAGGGTCCCCCTCAAGTAGTCATCAAGGTATTGATCAGCACATACATATGAGATAACTACCCCAAGGATGAGGAAGAACTATCCAAAATAATTAGAGGGATCCACACCCAGAACTCACAAAGGGCCTGGAATAGTGCCTGTTCCCACCAGACACACTAGAAAACCTCAGATTCACAGGGCATCAGATACTCAGAAGGGTCTTACCTTAGTAGTGGGGAAAAATTAGCCCTAGATTAAGCATGGCTCTTGTTCCACTAAGCAAGACTTAAAAGATGAGATTGTTTCCAAGTAACCTAACTACATTCCAGAACAAAGCTCAAGAATATATATATGAATAGAAAATTACCCAGCATCCAACAAGGTGAAATTTGCAATCTCTGGCATCCAATAAAAAATTGCCAGGCATACAAAGAAGCAGGAAAACACAGCCCATAATAAGGTGAAAAAATCAATTGAAACTGACTCAGAACTGATAGAGACATTAGAATTAGCAGAAACAGAATAAAAATAGTTATTATATCTGTATTCTATACATTCAAAAATTTAAATACATCTATAAAAGATACACAGAAGGACCCCGTATTGATTCTACAGATGAAAACTACAATGTCTTAGGTAAAAAATATTTGGATGGGATTAATGGGCAGAGTAGACATTGTAGGAGAAAAGATAAGTATACTTGAAGGCATAGTAATAGAAACTACCCAAAATGACACATTCAGAGAACAAAAAAGAATAGTGGTTTTTTTTTTTTATTTTATTTTAAGAACAATATCAGTGGGCTGTGGGACAACGTCAAGCAGTCTAATATATGTGTAATTGGAGTCTCTGGGGAAGGGGGGCAGAAAAAATATTTGAAGAAATAATGCCTGACTTATAAATTAAAGAAGTATACCATCAATCCTAACCACTACATAATAGCACAAAGAGTTATAGCCAATAAGCCAACAAAGGAGATGATATGGAATCATTAAACATTCTCAGGTAATCCAAAAGAGGCAGGAAAAGAGGAAAATGGGAGCAAAGAACAGAGGAAACAACTAGAAAACAAATAAGATTAATAGACTCAAACCTATTCGTATTAATAATCACAGTAAATTTAAGTGATTTAAACGTTCTGATTAAAAGGCAGACATTGCCAGATTGGACTAAAAAGCAAGACCCAACTATATGCTGACAACAAGAAATGCACTTTAAATACAAATACACAAATAGGTGAAAAGTAAAAGGATAGAAAAAGATAGACCATCCTAACACTATTCAAAAAAAAAAAAAGCTTGAGTGGCTACATTAATATCAGACAAAGTATATTTCAGAGCAAAGAATATTACCAGTGATAAAGAAGGTCATGTCAGAATGATAAAGGAATCAGTTCATCAGAAAGATGTGACCTGACAAGTAACAAGTGAGGAGTGGAAGCATATGGGGTCGGGAGGAGAGAGTGGGGAGGTGAGGAAGTCACAGATAGAGAATTACAGAATCTTAGATCTGGAAGAAACCTTAGTAATCATCATTTTTAGATAAAGACTCTAAAGCCCATAAAAGTGAAATAACTAGCCCTGAATTCAGGTCTAGCTCCCAGATCCTCTGACTTGCATTCCACTCAGGCATAAAGGAAACATAGTCTCTTAAACTATGGAATAATAATAAGCGTACACTTAGGAGGACGAGGGAGTGCCGTGACATAGTGAGGGATGGTTAAAGTTGCATCTTGGGAGTAGTTTTTAATAAACTAGGAAAAACCTCATACAAGATGGGCTGGTGGGTGGGGAAGAAAGAAGATGTAAGGAGTATATCCTCTGCATGTGGTGAAACTTTAGGAGAAAGGATGCACACATCATTTCGTTTGGTCCAAGAGTGTCTTAGATGTAAAAAAGATATTGAACAAAATTTTAAGAAAATGGTTAACGGGTTGAAACCTGTATGTATGTTTGGAAACCTGGTTGGCATTTATTCAGGAAGACGCACTAGAGGAGATGAGCTTGTGAAGTTAGCATGGAAGAAGGTTGGTTGGGAGAGAATTAGGGAACGGAATGTACTTCCTGTGTCTAGAATGATCTTAACTAAGGTTCAGATCATTCTCACAGGACTGGGTGGGGGGGCAGATGTTGAGGCTTAGACTCATCCTGCAGGGTAAGGGGAGTCTCTGAGGACTGAGACAACCACATGAGGGACGGTTTCCAGGGCTGCATTCACACAGGTGGGCAGGGGCGTATAGGCTGTAGCACTGAAGTTCGTCAAGGAAAAATTCAACAACCAGGATTTGAACAAAGGGTTTTCTAGTGAGGACAGAGAGGTACAAGTAGATGCAAGTCATGGTGGGTGCAAGACTTAACCGTTGACTGTGAATAGCCAAAGGATGGAAGTCTCCCAGAAGTTTTAGGTTGGAAAAACCAGGAAATAAGTGGTTTTGCCTAAGAGGAAGAAAACCTGATAGAAGTCAGATATTGTCCTTTTTGAGTTAAAGCTGAGTTGATTGATATTCGCCACTACTTAATGGGTTTAGAGATTCAAGACCAGCCCTATAGAGGCTAATTATCCCTTCATTGGCACTTTTCCTGCAGTTTTTGGAGCTCCTGCCAGGAGACTATTTGGGTATTTTTAATGAGTGGAAAAGCACCACAGAGTCTCCCCAGGAATTTAAATTTAAAAAGAAAAATCAGTTATAGTAATGATTGTATGGCCAAGTGAGTGGGTGAGGAGGATATTTCATATAAAGATTTTTTTAGCACTATAAACTTGTTAACATCCTCAATAGTTTCTAGGTAAATGTTAAAGTATATAAAATAAAGCAAACTTGCAAAGAATGTATATTATGCACAGATACTCTCACAAAACCTCCATCATCATCAATCACTCTAGGTTTGTCCTGTATTCTTGCACTAGTTTACAACTCGTCTTTAATCCTTTCTTTTAGGCAGAGACTTTCTGGGCTCTGCTTATGCCACCAATACTTGAGCTTCCTAGCATGCTGCAGCATAATGTGGTGTGAAAACACTCCCTTCAGCCTTGTTCAAGCTGTCCTTGTCACTGGTTCCAGAGCGGCAATGCTGTCTGCTGAGTTCTCCTCATCAGCTCTGTGACATTCCCCTCCATCTTTTTTGGAAGGTCAGAGACATAGTTCTTTGAACCCAGCTGCTTTTAAATTTCCTTTTCTCTCCTGATCAGAATAGAAAAACATGGAGATTAAAAAACATTTCCAACCTTCTCCTTTCCACTTTCAAAAAACCCTGTCATCTATATCAGTTAGGCTTAGGCTCCACTGTATTTCAGTAAAGCTACAAACGACACTGGCTTAAATAAGATAGAAGTGTATTTTTCTTTCACATAACAGAAACCTGAAAGTAAGCAGTCTAGGGATAGCAGAGAGGATCCACCGAGTCATTGGGTACCCAGGCTCCGCCACTTCTAGAGTTCAGTCTAATTCTCATGGTCCAAGCTGGCTGGCATTTCAGAGAACAGGCTGGGGACAAGGGGACACAGAGTCATCATCCCTCTCACATTAAAGAGACTTCCCAGTACTTGCAACCAACACTCAAACTTACATCTCCTGGGCCAAAGCTTGATGGATGCACTGGCTGCAAGGGAACCTGGGGGATGTAGTCTTTTACTGGGTGGCAAGGTGCCTTCCCTAAAAGTCTGAGTCCATATTACTACGGAAGACAGGCAGAACGGACATTAGAAGGCACCCAGCCGTCTTTGCCGTACGACCTCTTATTATCAGAGAAGATAACTAGCAGCAATCCTTTGTACATCTCTCCAATTAACTCTGTTCCTCATTTTGGTGTTACTTATTTTGTACAGAATATTCACATATAGTAAAGAAATCCTTGAGCTTCATGTCTCTAACTCCTCCCTTATATCATAAAGGAACATTGTGTTTTCCCCTCTTAACACATGCACACCTAGAACAAGTGTAGTGTCACACTACAGTCAGTCTTGGTAGCAAGTGAGTTGGAAAGATTGGCCTTGTATTATAATCTTAGGAATTTTGACTTGGTTCTTTGGGCAGTGAGTGGGGGTAGAAAAGAAAAAAGCTGAGCGTATTCACATCTTATGATCTCTTTTCTCAGAAAGTAGTAAGATTATTGACTGTTGGTAAGAAGTTTGTTAGCGCTAAAAGAATGTAAAGATTTAGAAGAGCAATTACGGATAATATGATGAGGAATCAAAAAAAAAAAAGAATTGTGAGCAACCTCAGAGTCCCCACTGAGTGTTGGAAGTGACTTTTTCTTCACATTTTCTGACAGCAAGAACAAAGACACAGACATGTTAAGTTAAATAACATTTGGGGTTTTGACAAGTATAAGTATACCATGGGCTTTTTTTCTTAAACTGCATGGATTGACATTTCAAGATGTGCCTTCTTTTAGCAGAGGGAGATGGTTTTGAGTGACCTTGATAGAAGCACCAAGGCAGATGGTAAGAAAGTGTGTGTGAGGGGGTCGGAGGGGAAGAGGGAGAAGAGTGCTATATGTTGTTCTTAGAAGAAATGGTAACTGGATAGTAGTTTGTGGTCAGGGGAAGAGGATATATGTGTGTTGGGCATGAGCTGGCTGACATTTGGAATAAGTCCCTAAGGCAATGCTGAGTATTCTAGGGCATGGTAAAACGAAAAGTAGAGAAGAGAATTTTCCACAAAGAAACTTGTAGCAAGAGAAATTTAAGTGGTGGAGCAGGAAGGAGACAGATCTTTCCCTCTTTCTTTCAGAAGGGCATTATAATGTCAAAGATAAGTATGGAGAGTTAAAACTGAAAGCTCCATAGCAGAATAAATGGGGGGAGGAGAGTCCCCAGGACACAGAGTGGCTAGAGCAGCTCACTCACCACACTCCTCTGAGTCCACAGCCTCTCCCCCACGTGCTTCTGTGAAGGGCCAGCCATGGACTGGAATACAAAGTTGGAGCTTAAGGATGCTTTTATATAGTTTTTCAACTGTGCCATCCTCTCATTTTATAGATGAGGAAATAAGCCAGAGAGATCCAGTGGCTTGTCCAAGGCCATCGTCCACTTAGGGGCAGAAACCAGGCAGCTGCCCAGCTTTTGACTCAGCCCAGCTCCCCCCACCATCTCTCCCACACAGTCACGTGGTGTCCCCACGGTAGGTGGAGTCCACCGCTAGAGTCACTCTCAGAGAAAGAGCTGTGGGGGCGTGGGTCTGTAGCCTGCTGGATAAAGAGGAGCCAAGGGAAGCAGTCCCATGGTGATTTCAGGAGCAATTCTAAAATGGTTTTAGAGGGGTTTAGAAAAAAATCTACTTACCACCCTGTTTCAGGGACATTAAAATAAAGTGCTAACCTTCTTCCTGCATTACCCTTTCTGTGCCTTCTGAGGGCTGTTAGATCCCCTTTCTAGAATGCATTGCTCCTCGAGGGAGATAGACAACAAAGTTCCAAATCCTCTCCCAGCTGAAAGGGAGAAGGCTGGATGCTTGTAAAAAATGGACTTAGTCCATTAGACATGATTAGCATGATAATAATTATATTAATAACTTTTCCACCAGCTGATCATTTCATTGAAACCTACCAGGACCAAATACAGCCTGCATGCCACCACTAGGCAGCATGTTTTAGAGCTTTACACAAATCTGTATTGGAGGGGAGCGTAAGTACTGTGCCCAGACGTTTGCTGAGGTGCTGAATTAGGAAGGGGTGTGATCCCTGGTGTTTTTATAGGAAAGTATGAGAGAAAGAAGCTAGGAAAGCCTTGGGGTTTCCCAGATTCTTTTAAAAGGAAGTAAAGGGAAAAAAGGGAAAGAGGTCAGAGTTGTATATATTTTTATACATTTGACCTTAAATTATATTAAATATAAATGAGATAAGAAATGCACCACGCAAACCAGTCCCTTTTATTTTTAGCCACCCATTCAGGCCCTTTTAGAGGAAGAATATAGGTCTGAGTAGCCATGTGCCCGGGCCTATGCATAAAGTATTTTTTGAAACAATTCTGATTTTAAATAATCTTTCCTGTGACTAGACCAGTGTCCTTGTTTTTTGTTTGCTTGTTTGTTTGTGTGTTTTAGGCATGACGTGGTGAAATGGTTACCTTATATGTAAGGTGAGTGGTTAGTTGGCACCAGTGTCTTTTATAGTTTTAGAGCCGGAATGGATCTTGATGATCTTTTAGTTCATGTCAATTGTGGCTTAGAAAGTTCAAGTTCCTTGTCTATGTCACATAGCTACTAAGTGACAGAGCTGGGGATTAAATCCAGGACCCTGGACTTTATTCCCAAGCTCTTTACATGGTATCTGTCTGTCCTGGTGCTCTGAGGGTCACTTTTGGGGGGCAGGTCAAGGGCAACTCGAGCACTATTTATGGAAATGCAGCCTTTCCTGAGGCACTGTTTTATGCTGATCACAATTAGGGGTTCACAAGCCTGTTTCCTGATTGTTAGCAGTTAAAACCCCACAGCAGAACAAAGGACCATGTATGTCTTAATTGCTCTTAGTGATACTCTAGGCTGATTATCACCTCTTTAGCACAGTTAGTAGCAGTTTCTTAAAAACTGCAGAACAGTAGGTTAGTTCATAGTCACAGCTGGTCCTATGAGGGAGTAGAGCTCACTTACTGTGTCTCAGTCCCATGAGGTATAAGCAGTTCCTGGTGTCAGAAGCGTTTGGGTTGTTTGTCAAAATCAGTGGAGGGCTTGGGGTGTGTGTTGTTTTAGAACACCTTTATTGCTCTTGGACTTTTATAATCACACGGTTTGTTTTATAAATTTCACAGTTTTAGTTCAATTCACTTAGTTGCAAGGGCAAAAAGCTCTCTCAGGATAGGTCAAGGGAGGGAGTGGGAATTACCAGGAGAGGGATAACGGATGAGGGAGATGGAATCTTACAGGAATCGAATGTAGTGGGCACAGTAGATCTGGACCATGTTGCGCCTGATCTATAGGATTGTTCTAGATCTGGAATGGTTGCAGGGACCTCACTTGTGGTTGCAACTTAAGCTCCGTCCCCCAAGCTCACTTTATCCTGTGCTCACACCACCCAGTCTTGGCACCTCCTACCTAGACCTTTTCTTCACCATACTGCTTCTGCTCAGTCTGCGTTTCTGTTCCCTCAGAACCTTGGTTTGCCTGTGGCCCATTGAAAACCTTCATTACCCTTATCTAAGTGTGTAATTCTCTTGCTGTTTCTTAGCTCACCTCTTGAAAGATTTGGCCCATCTCATCTTTTTGCCCCAGGCCTTTAGGGTACCTTTCTGTGGGCAAGGTTCCTACCTCTGATCCAGTCAACTGTGAGTGCAAGACAGAACCGAGCCGTGGGGTAGAAGACGTCGCTGCCACAGGCCTGCCCCGTCAGCCGGAGCTGTAGCGTGTGGTCAAAATAAAATAAACAAATAGTCAGGGAGACAACTGAGAGCAATGGAACACAGAATTCATCAACAGAGGTTGGGGTTCAGTTCCCAGCTCTGGAACTTAGTAGCTATGTGACTTTGGGCAAGTTAGCAAAATTCTCTGAGCATCAACTACCTACCTGTAAAATGCAGGTTTATGAGGATTAGATGACATTATATATGTGAAAGCACTTTGTCAACTATGAAGCACAGCACTCCTATAAAGGATATTTACTTCTCTAAAGCCCCGCCCCCAGCATAAAATCTTCAGTGTGTGGGATTTTTGTGTATCTCCTTTCTTAAGTTGGATATCACTTCCGAGAATGCAGCTTTACCCCTCTGAGTTTAGATGATGACCCTCTTGGTATGTGAAACAGCAGAAATAGCTCAGAGAAGTAGTAATATCAGATTATTTTTATACATGGCTCACCCAAATGACATTATTCCTAAAGAGCTGGCACTCCTTAGAGTCTTCTGATCCAAACCTTTTATTTTCAGATGTGGATCTAAAACTTAGAGAGGTTAATTGACTTCCTCAAGGTCAGTCATAAAACTAGAATGGAACTCACTCGGTTATCTATTGCTGCATACAAATTACCTAAAAACTTAGCAACTTAAAAAAAATGATTATCAACTAGTTTTGTAGGCCAGGAATCCAAGAGTAGCTTAGCTTCTCATGAAATTGCGGTCAAGATTCAGCCAGAGCTTAAGGCATTTGAAGGTTTGACTGGGGCTGGATTTCACAGACTTCCAGAATGGCTCCCTCACGTGGCTGTTGGCTGGAGGTCTCCGTTCCTCAGCTCGCAGGCCTCTCCACAGGGCTGCTTAAATGTCCTCATGACACGGCAGCTGGCTTTCCCAAAGAGAGTGATCCAAGAGAGAGCAAGGAGGAAGATGCAGTGCCTTCTATCTCCTATCTCAGAAGCCACACATCAATACTTCTGCCATGTTCTGCTCATTGGAAACAAGTCAGTAAGTCCAGCCCACAGTCAAGGAGCAGGGAATTAAGCTCTACCTGTGAAAGGAAGAGTATCAAAGAATTTGTGGGCATATTTTTAAAACACCACCAAAAGTTTCCTTTAATATTGCATTTTCTCTCCAAATGACTTTCCATAAGATGATCCGCTTTTTGTTTTTCAGTTATTTGTTGAAAGGCTGTTTTCATTCTAAAGTAACTACTGTAAAAAAAATAATAATAATTTATGAAGATACCTTCTCAGGAGGATACTAAAAACAAAACAAAACAAAACAAACTTCTGTTGCAAACAGGAGGTTAAGCAAGGAGAGGAATGTATAGCAAAAAAGAAAACCAAAGAGGGAAAACAGAAACAAGGATTCAGAAGATTCTGGTTTTTGTTGACAAAGTTTTGGGACTTGGGTTTGAAGATATAAAGCCTCTCGGGACTCCAGTTCTAATTGCGGAGCATGACCCATATATAAATACCCCATATATAAAGGAAGCTTAGAGGTACCTACACACATACAGAGGCACTTCCTCCTTTCCTTGCTTTATTTTTCTCTTCAGCACTTCGCACTGCCTGACATTCTGCTTCTTTTACCTCTCTGTCTTGTTTAGTGTCTGCCTCCCTGACAAGAATGTAAACTCCACGAGGGCAGAAGTGTTTGGTGATTTTGTTCCTGTGCCCCCAGCCTAAAAGAAACCTGGCACATAGTAGGCACCCCATAAATATTTGTGAATGAATCAATTAGATAATTAATCAATTAATTAGGAAATTGAGCTCTTCCATAAGTGGGACCTGGAGGGAAGGGCATTGCTGGCAGACGAGAGAGATGACAGAGGCATGGGTTCTGCAGCACCGTCCTGGCCCGGCTGTCTGTGAGGCTGGGCCTGTGGAGTGTAGGTTGCTGGGCCTGACTTTGGAGAGACAGAAAAGAGGACGCTTGTGAAGGAGTTTTATTCAGTTTGTTTTGTTTTGTCTGCCACTTAAGTTTTAAGGCCAGGAGTGACGTCTGTGCTTTTTCTCTAGGGTCTAGCTGTGAATATTAAACACTCTTCCAGTCCCTATATTACCTAACATTTGATTTCCTGCACTTTGACCAATAATCCTGTCTCTTACTGTAGCAACTAGCATTTCAGTCTTTGTTTTCTCTTTCTAGTATAGGAAGGCTAAAATTCTCTAAATATTGAGGTCTGTTATGTTCTCCTTCCTTTGCTGGGGAACTTGAGGTTAACCTTAGTTAGATCCTGGGAAATTTGTGGCATTTGTGGCTCATGTGTCACAGCGGCTTTGTGCTTGGGGAATGAATTGTGAATTTCTTGGTATACTTTTCAGCGGCCCTGCCATGTTGGGTGCCTTTCTTTTCTAACATCTCATGTGCTGAGATAAATCCACGCCACAGCTGCTGACAGCAGCTGGGTCTGTGTGTGGATACCTCACCCGGAGACACAGGGCTGTACCTGGATGCCCGGCAGATGGGGGCTTTTGCTCCCTGCCCTTTGTCAGAAGAGAAGCCGCTCCAGGGCTGGGTTCCCAGTGCTCTCTGCCCAGAAGTCAGGGGGCGAGGCTGGGCCCCACCTGTTTGGAGAGTGTTCCACCTTCATCATGGAGTTGGCCTTTAACCTGTGCTCAACTGTCACTATTAAGGCAGATTTGCAATCCCGGCTGAGGGGGCTGCCCCCTCTAAGGGAACATTATTTTAGATAAGGATGGCAACTTTGTTTTAACTCTGTGAAGTCCCTGCACACCTGATATCAGGTGTTGGTCCTAGAGCCAAAAGCTCCCATCCTGAATCCATCTCAGACACAGCTGAAAGGAGGTAGGGAAAGTCTGGGGAGGAGCCCTTGTACTTCTTAGAGCCTAATGAAGCCTTTCTCAGGGAGACAGGGAGCAGGTGGAGGAGAGAGGTGGAAATGCAGTTTAGGAGGGTCTTGGCAGTGTGATGGTGCTATGAGAATACGGAGTACATCCTTGCACAAATATGCTGGGATACCTATCTGTGGGCTGGGGGCAGGCATCGGATGTTTCCTTCCAGGGGGACTGCATTCTACGCTAGCTAGCTGTGTGACTCCAGAGACAGGGGAACTTGGCACATAGTTATTGAATGAATGGACAAATGAATGAATGAACTAGTGAGGTAGCTGAGGGCAACCTTAAAGGAGAAGAAGAACTACCTGAGCAGTCTCTTCTTTCTAGAAACCAAGTTTGTGTGAAGCAGACCCAGACCCTCCAGAAGGGGTGGCTAGAACACTGATAGGGCACCTCTTTATACCTGGGGTGAGAGGTGACTGTGTCTCCACTGGACTCCAATGCCTTGCCTGTTGTTGAAGTCCCAGGAGGGGCTGGGGGTGGAGGGAAGGGGGGACATCTGGGTGGTCACAGGGTAAACCCCACCCTGTGGCAATGCTGATTGTGGGTGTGCTTGCCCACCTCTATACCAAGCTTTTCAGCTCCAACAGAGACCTCCCTTCTTTTTCTGATACGCCAGACACCTTCCAAGGTTCATACTGCTAAGTATCGCCATAATTAAAAACTCATTCTTCTCCCTGCATGCTAAAATTTGGAGCCTGGGAGCCCTGCCACAGTGCACATCCCAGGTTTTCTATAACCTGCCCAAGAAAGTTTCTGCCTTTTCCTAAGGAAATGAAGAAATCTGCTTTCCCCTAAGAGCTGCTATTGGGAACTCTATCGGGGATTGGGGGGGTGGGCATCAGCTTCACTCACTCTTGAGGCCTTTCCTCACTTCCTTTGTTATTCTGTCCTGGTTGTATTTCAAGTCAAGCCAGCCCTTTTTAGCCACTAAACTCCTAACCACAGGGAAAGAGGAACAGGAAAAGAAAGGATTGTGGACTTTAAAATGCATCTAAACAGTTTTTCCCCCTCTAGTCTCTCTGAAACTATATGGCTGCTTTCTACCCATATTTGGTATTGTTGATTTATATTTAAAGGAGAATAAAACTCTCCACTCTTCTCAGTTCTCAGAGGGTCTTCAATCTGGGCAATGACACTTTCGTGACCCCGCATACTGCCATAGCTGTTACGTCTTCTTCTAGCCCAAATGCCCCCAACAGGACATACAGTTTAATTTTCTTCCGTAATATCTAGCTCCACCTCCACTAGCTATCAGAAGGAAGACAAAATTGTCCAATTCTTCTGAGCCCTCACTGCTCAGCGCTTCTATACCACTCAACAGGACAGTGGGACAAAAGGGTCTTAGAAGGGAGTATTCCATGTACTTTCACTGACTCAGCCAGTCACATTAAATAACAACAGTAGTAATAATAATAATAACAGAAACAGCCATTAGCTGAGTATCTACTATGAATCAAGTGCTTCACATGCATTATAATTTTCATCAAAATAGCAACTTGGGTAAGTTAGTACTATTATCCCAATATTTTTTATGAGAAACTGCAGCTCAGAGAGGCCCTGTACCTTTAACCTTTCCAAGGTAACATAGTTAATAAGTGGTGGAACTTGGATGCAAACTCAAAACTGCTAAGTTCAAACTCCAAACTATAAACTAGCACACTGGCCTCCAGTGAGCAACTATCCTTACCAGTTCCCTCCACCACCACCACAAACTGAAACACAGGATCAGTTTCTGGTTTAGAAATGTTGACGTATTTTTGGTAGGGAAAACAAAAAAACAAAAATTATGAAGAGATACTAAAAAGTCCCTTAAGTAAATGCTGTGACCTGACACACATGTGAAAATCCTTTTGACTGGTACCAAACAGTGAGCTTGTGATGCCCCGTTGTTGAAACAATGCCATGGAATAGGAGAAAATTGGTAAAATGAAGAAGGTACTCTAAAATGATTATTCAGCAACTATGCCAAACAGTCAAGGAATATGATGTGTTTTATAATATGCACATATGTGCAAGCCACCTAAAGTGAGGGGTGTGTCCTTCTGACTGCTTGAGTGACAGAACATATAGGAGGGACAGAATTAGTCCTAAGAAGACAAAAATCCCATTGTAGGGACTGCAATGGGCTTTCGCCTTCCTGGGAAGATGAAAGATGGGGGGTGTGGAGAACTGAGAGTAATGCTTAAGCTTCAAAGGTGGGGAAGATGGGATCTGGAGAGGAAAAGGGAAACTATTTCAGTTGGAGTGAAGCCCATTAACAGAAGACCTGAGGCAGAAAAGACTGGGGCATCCACAGGACACCATCAAGATGTGAAGCAGAAAAAATATGTGGACAAGTAGTGGAAGCTGAGGTTGAACAAGTGAGTGTGGGGAAGTATTATGAATGCCAAGATGAAGCTGATAGAATTTGAAGAGACAGACACGGCACAGTCATTGTAAATTCTGAACCATGAGTATTATGACGAGGGTGCAGATCGGAGGGGAGTAGATGAAGAGCAGACACCTACAGCAATGCTGTAGGTTCACGCAGGGACTGTCTAAGAGACGAGGGGGAATGGTTTATAACTTAGGACAGGCTAGGTGTGTGGGGTAGAGAAAGCATCACAAGTGACTCTAGCTTGTCCAAAAAATATTTTGGAATTTGGATGCGCAGAGAGTTTATCTGGGCTGAACCCCAGTGGAAAGAGCAGGGAAGGAGGAGAAGGGAAAGGACAAATGTGCAGTGGGATGGACAGGCAAGACTGGGCCAAGATACTAATCGTTCTGTGAGCAGATCACTTAACCTGGCCTGGTCTCTGTTTTCTCATTTCTAAAATTAGAAATTTCATCCAGGAAACATTTACTGAGCACCCACTATGTACCCAGCGCTATGCACTCGCCTTCTGTTTCACTTGGGGGCTGGCGATGTGCCCCCAGCAAGGACTGGGTGAATTTCAGCGGGACCAGCCTTCTGTTCAAGCAACCAAGGGCAGCTGTTTCCTTTAGTAAATCCTAGCTTTTGCTTCCCTCTAGTGGCCACGTAGCACCCACCATTAGTACCGAGCCGTTCGACCTTTTTGTACCTGCAAAGTTCATCCGAACTGAAAGTTGATAAGTTAAGATGGCGCTGGATCACAGACTATGCACAATCTCAAGGGACTCGGTAGCAGATGGTGTCCAGAGGCCAGGTTGGTAACCAGACAGGGCAGCGGAAGGGGGAGGCCGTGCTCGGGAAGACAACGTCGTGAACCAGACGTGAGGCAGACCCAGAGCAAAACGGCCGCAGGTAGAAGCAAATAAAGAGTTTCACGATCACAGTTAAAGGCCCATATTCACACAGAAGGGGGGAGGGTGGGCTGAAGGATGAGAGAAGATAATAACAAGAATTTACTGAGGGCAAAAACAACAACCCAAGTAGACGCTGGGAGCCCTTTGAGTTGCTGCTGCTCCTTCTTGCTGGGCTCATGTTCTGGATCATTCATCTAATAAGCTGGCATCCTCTCTGGCTCCCACCACTAGGGTGGTGCAGCACCGCTGGAGATGGCCCCGTGGCGGTGGAGCCCAGCACACTGGCTGGCACAGGAGAGAGGCAGATGCTCGGGAATCCCGCTGGCATCTTGTAGCTGAGCAGGAATGAAGATGTTATCTACTGTTGCAGCCAAGGGAGGGCTCAGAAGCTAATAATATAAACAGCTCTGAGACATGACATCGCAGCATCATGAAGCAGTGAAGCAGTCGGGTGAGGCCCAGAATGGGAAGAGTAAATCACTTTCTGAAGGACTCCATTCTTCATCGGGGGACAGACCCCTGCCACGCCCCTCCTTAGCATCCGGGGCTTCTCTGTTGTCGCACTCAGGGTGCCTGTGCAATGGATGTTCTCTAAGCTATTGGAGGGCACGACTGCTTCACTGCTGTAGGCCAAGTGTCCAGCGGAGTAGCTGGCTGGTGAGTGAGTAAGTAGATGGGAGAACTGGATTCAGAAAACCTGGAGTCCTGTCTTTGCAGTATGCTAGTGTGTGATCTATAGCAAGTCATTTAACCCCTCTGAGCCCCAATTTCCTCATCTACAAAGTCTGAATGATAATGCCAACCTTCCAGGATCCTTGAGGATCCTAGCATATCTAGTAAAGAGCTTTGTAGCCGATAAAGGAACATGCAAATGTTAATTATTATCTTCTGGTGTCTGAAAAAAGAGATCTCTTTGGGCTGGAGAGGAGATAATGATTGTGGGTGTTTGCTTTCTGTATCAAAGCATTTCTAAAGTGCTTCTCCAGAATGTGAATTTACAATTCACCCCCAGCCTATCTGCAGCTGGCTGGCCCCCACCCCAAGGCAGGTCCTGGTTCAGGTGCTCAAAGCACAGCCCTGGACCCCTCTCATGCCCCCTTCCTAGCTCCTGTCCTGGCAGAAATGCTGCCTGTGCTTGGATTACCCAATAGTAATTAGGCTGACTAGGGTTCTCTGGTCAACCACGGAGGGTTGGTGCAGGGAGCTTGGCTTCTTTCCAGGGACTGTTTTGCAATGTTTTTATGTATGAACGGATACCTTGGCCCTATTGCCATAGTATGAACGTGTTATCTTCCCTGATTTGGCAAACAGTTCCAAGAAATCTCTTCTAAGCCTGATGCCATTCTGCTGTTTGTCTAGAAGGCCTTGCGTGGGAAGAAGAGGGAGGGTTACCTCTATGGCCTTACAAAAGGAAACTGTGGCCTAAATCATACCCCAAACCTTTCAACCCTGGGCTTGGGAATAATGTGGTTGCTTTTAATTTTTTTTCAATCTATCAATTTACCTTAATATGTATCATTAAGAATGCCTTGGAATGGATTTGAATTCCCTCGGTACAAGGTATCAGTGCAGGAAAACATGTCTTGGGTACGTGTCAAGTTACAATTACTTTGGATAATAATAGGTAACATTTATTGGGCATGTAATGCCTGTCAGGGCTTACCCATATTTGCTCATTTAATCTTTGCAGTAACTCTCTATGGTAGGAATTAATATTATCCCTATTTTATAGATAAGGAAAGTGAGCCAAAGAGAGGTTAATTAACTGGCTCAAGGTTATACAGGTAGTAATGATGGAGATAGATTCAAACCTAGCCTGTCTGGCTCCAAACCCAGTAACCCACAAATTGATAAATGGTGACCCACAACTGAATAAATGAGGCTTGATGGCATTTTGCACTTTTGTAAAAATCCTTTCTTGTCTTTGGTTTCCTCTAAAGCTCAACTTCCCAGTGATGTATGAACTGCACATGGACAATTCACAGGAATGCCAGGGGTCAGCCCACAACTTCTCAATCTCTCTCTAACTGGAAAGTTGCTCTTTTTAATCTCTGTTTTCTCCCAGCCGTCTCTCCTCACAATTCTCTAGGTGATCTTGGGGTTTTCGGAGTCATCCCCGTGGGCTTTTTCCTCTTTCCCAAACCATGGGGTGTGTTGGAGGAAAATGCCTCCCCGCCCGTGCACATCATCTTGACAAAGGAACCGAGAGATGCCTCCTCCTTGGCAGTACATTTACCTTTGGACTAAGAGCCACTGTAGCAGAGGCCCAAATTCATTGCCAGGCTGTTAATCCTGTTCCCCAAGGAAGATGAGCTGAAGACAGGAGGGAGGGGAAGCAACTGTTGCTAGGACAACTTACTCTTTTCCTTGAAGGGAAGAAGACCCTGCCTTTTTACCTCTGCTAAAGTTAGTGCCTAGTCTAGGAGGGGTGTGGCAGAGGTAAGGAACAGACAGAGTTTTGTTTCAGTTTGCATTTTCCTTCTCCATTATTGCTGGAGAGCTCTAACTGGCACTTGATAAATTCTTGTTGATTGAACGTTAACTCAAATCTGCAACCCTGTAACTTCCACCTTTGATGTTAATTATGCCCACGAGCAACGCAGAGCAAGTCAAGCTCCTCCTCCAGGTGGATATGTCTCTGTCTGTTAGGAACCTACAGTGTAGCGCCTTTGTCCTTTTTCCTATCTTGTTCTCCATTTTATCTCTCACTTGAATGAATACAATGAAGGCATAAATTTCAGGTCTGTAGATGACAGAAAGCTGGAAGGAATCACCACTCTGATAGATGAGAAAATCAAGAATATGGTTTAGATAGAAAATTAAATTTAACAAAGATAAATATAAAAAGTTCAAAGCATCTGTAGCTCAGGTACGGAAAGGGGAAGTACTGGCCCGAGGAGCTCCTGAGACTTACATGCAGGGCTTTTTAGTAAGTCTCCTGAGACTTAGATGTGGGGCTTTTAGTAAGCTGCATGTTCCAGACAGCAGCATGACTTGACTGAAAATCCCAGACTACACTGATAGAAGTGCAGGGTCTGCAGATGGGAGGTGAGAGCCTGACTTGGGCTGTGCTGGGCAGGCTACATCTAAAGGATTGGGTTCAGTTTTGGGTGCCCCCTATTAGAAGGGACAGTGATGTACTGAAATTTATCCAGGTGATGATAATGAAAAGACTGGAAACCACACATTTGAGAATCATTTAAAGGAACATTTTGGAAAAGAGAAGACTTAAAGAAAACTTAGTCAAGTCTTCAAATAGGTGTGGAGAAAGAAAGATTTCTTCTGTGTTACCCTAGAGGACAAGTACGACTAGGCATGGGGGGATGGAAATTACAAAAACAAATAAAATGTAAAATATTCTTAAAGCCACAGCTCTCCACCAGGAGGGAACAGCTTCATAAAGTAGAGAGCCAGATATTTTCAAGTGTTCCTGCCTTGAGTAGGAGGTTAGATTAGAAGCTCACCAAGGTCCAGGGCAGCTTCTGGCTTCCTATGAGCTGTCATCTTTGCTGCCTCTCCCTGCTGTGTGCCTCCGCAGCTTTGTCAAGCATGAATTTTAATTCCACTCTGACACCAATCCATACATCAGTGCATTAGGAGCAAGCCTGAGAGGCTTGTGACAGTCTCCTGAACTGATACAGTCATTAAGTTCCCAAGGCTTTGTGAAAAGTGCTCTGAGCTGGGAATTTGAAACCTGGGTCTGGTCCTGGCTCTGCTACCATCCAGCTTGGGGGCTTCAGTTTCTCCACCTACCATTTAAGATGGTTGGATGATCTCTGATTTCTCACATTTACTTACTCCCTGACTCACTCACTCATATATTCCACAAGTATTACTATCTACTCTTTTCCAGGCACTGTCTTCCTTAGAGAATTCCCTTCCTCTTTCTGGAATTTGTTTTCCTCATCTATAAAATGGCAGAGTTGGATTAGATGAACCCCAAAGTCCAACAGACAGGACTACCATTTGAACCCACATTTCATTGTTTTGGCTATAAGGCTTGGATGAATTTTTGCTAAAATCACAAACCATTTTGTGGTTGAGGCATTTCTCAAATCCATCTATCAATTAACTCAAAAAAAAAAGGAAGGGATCAATTTTAAATTTGTACATATCAAAATTTCTGTAATACAGATTTTCTCTTATATCACATTAGGGGAAATAAGGTGAAAAATAGAGTACAAGAGGGAAAATTGAAATGACAGCAAATACTAATAATAGTTAATACTTATTGCATGCTTATTGAGGCAGACTTTTGAGATTTTGAAAGTTTAAAAATGTCTTTACTATACCTTCCCACTTGATTTCTAGGTATAGAATTCTAGGTTGAAATAATTCTCAAAACTTTGAAGGAATTGCTCCATTTTCTTCTACCTTCCAGTGTTGCTGTTGAAATCTGCTGTCATTATGACTCTTTATATGTTGGATTTTGCCTGATTTTTTTCCTCCTCTTACTCTGAAAGCTTTTAAGATGCTATCTTTATTACCAACATGTCACAATGTTGGTGGATGGATCTTTTTAAAATTAATTATGCCAGGCGCTTGGAACCTCTTATTAATTTGGCAATAAATGCCCTTCAGTTCTGGGAATTTGTCTTTACAATTCTTTTTTTTCCATTCTGTCTATCTAGAACTTGTCTGATTTTCTAATATTTGTTCTTATTTTCCTCTCTCAGTGTTCTTGTTCTACTTTGGGGAGAATTTCTTTAACTTTATCTTCCAAACCATCTATGAAAGGTTTCATTTAATAGTTTTAATTTCTCATTCCATAATTTCCCCCTTTTTTAGTAGCCTGTTATTTTTTTCATGGAGAGGACACAATATCCTCTCTTATCTCTCTGAGGATATTATAGAGTTTTTAAAGTTTTATTCTCCTCCCTGCCTTGTCTACACTGAGTTCCTATTCCTGTTCGTTTAACTTGGTCTATGTCACAGTGGCTTTTCTGAAAGGTCTGGTGATCATTAGTGGAATATTCATATTTAAGAATGAGTCACTAAGTAAGTCAATTGGATGTTCTGTATAATGCAAGGAGCTTACTGACTGGACGTTTTCACTGGGAAGTAAAGGCATGGCCCTAGAGGGTTAGTTGGGAAAATTCCCAAGTGTCGGTATTTGAGTATCTGTACATCTTTTTTTTTTCTCCAGTGTGTGATACTCAAATCTGCCTGAAATGTTTATATTTGGTTGCCAGTATCCTGGGAGCCAAGAAGGACAAGGATGACGGCCATCTCCCCATCCTATATGTAGACCTTCATTGAATTTCGGTGCTCAGTAACATGCCTCGCCCCCACCCTCTGTTGTGCCTGACGTTCCAGAGGCCACACATTTCTGCTTGTTTTTTTCAGAGAACAAATCTCTCCTCTCCTACTAAGGTTGGGAAGGTTGGTCACACAGCAACCTAGGATGGAGGGGGAACCTGGAAGTGTTCTCCCTTTACAACACAACTTCCCTTTTTAGACCCACCCATCACCCCACCTTCAGTGCTGCCTGGTGCTTCCACTTGCTGAGCCTTCCTGAGGACTGTGAGGAGCTCATCTGCAGGAACATGCATTTCATCTTCTCAGCTCTGCCAAGTCATATGTCTCTCTTGCTGTCATTCAAAAAAAAAAATGTTAACTTATCTGCTATCATCTCCCAATCTCTTTTTCTTGTGGGTTTCTGCCCTTACTGTCATTTTTGTCGGGTTTAGGAATTACTGAAGATACAACGCCAGATGATTAAAGGGCAATATAACTTTTTTTTAAAAACGGGGGGACTCGAAACACATAAACTGTGATGTCCTAGAGACATTGATTGGAAAAGGTGGGTAGACAAATGAGGGAAACCTCTCAGGCTTTGTAGCTAGACATCTTGGATATATATTAGGTAAGAACTTGAAGAATTTATTCATTCATGCACTCAATGGGTATTTATTGAGCAACTGCTATGTTTCTCTGGGTGGGGGGGGCAGGTAAGTGGGGGGTGGATCTGACAAGAGAGTAAGAGAGAATGTTTCCAAAGCTCTCCTGTATCTTACATTCCAGGTTGTGATATTAACAACAAATAAGGTAGCAAATAAACAAGACCAGTTAATAAGTGCTCAAGAAAATTAAATACTACCATGTGTTAGAGAGTGAATATAGAAACTGTTGGACTGGTAGAATGTGAAAACTGGATAGGGCCCCAAAGTCCCCTTCCTCATTTTGAAAATGAGCAAATTCAGATACAGAGAGGGGGAGGGGTTTGCCCAATGTCACTCAGAAGTAAAAACGGGACAGCAGCCAGGCCTCCTGATTCCCACTCCTGCATCTTTCCACAATTAATTACTATGCAATTCAGGAGACTTTAAATGACTGCAGACCATACTCTATGCCTCTTTGTGGTTCTGCCCTTCATTTAAGCAACATGGGAAACAATGAAACCAAATAGCTCTTTCAGTTGCAGTCAGCAGCAGCTCCAGCTCCAGTGAACAAAGATAAAGCAAATTGTCAGCCTTAGAGCCTTAATTGAACCTGGCGGCTCCAAGGGATACCAACATGCAAATTGAAAAAGTCCCAGAGCTCTGTAACAGTCTTCCTAAATACCCAGATATTGCTTTACACGTTTTGCTTCAAAAATTATAATCAACTGAAGATAAAAGCAAACATTAAATGCATGTAAAGGGACTCATTTCTGGAGAACTCATCTGATTTTCATAGTAGTGCAGGGACAAAGGTTTAGTAGGTGGCCGATTTTGGAGCACCTACAGTGAGGCATCATCACTAACTCCAGGTATCTGGAAGCTCCCATAGTTCCCTGGAGCAAAATAGGGAACTATCCTTCCACCACCTCTTTTTTCCCCCTCAAAATATTATGTCTTCTTGGAATATTTACATTTGTCTCCTTCCATTTGTTGGTTAGTTTTAGAGATTGTTATTGTCGATGTTACTTCCATTATAAATTAGCACTTAATTGAGATATACTGGGCAATACTGGAAATTAGAAAAGAGCCGGAAGTTACCCTAGTCCACCACCCAACAAAACTAGCGTGAACATTTTAGTGAATTTTCTTCCCACTTGTTCCCTGTGAATAGAGTTGTTATGTCGTTGATGGTGATGTTTTGCATATAGTTATATATGCAGCTTTGCATCCTGTCCTCTTTTTTTTTCTTTACCTTTTATGAAATAAGTCATTTTAAGGCTGTTACAAATCTTTATAAATATCTAATGGCTTCATAATTAATCATTCACTTAGTAGATGAACCCTAATTAACCATTTCCTTCCTGTTGGAAACTTATGTTTTAGGGTTGTTTGATGTTATTGATGTTACATTTTTATCATTTTAAAATATGCTGTTATTAACACCTTTATATTTAAAATGCATGTCACCATATGCTGCATCTCCTCTTTTTGCAATTAGAAGGGAATAATATAACACTCTGCCTTTAGGCATTTCACGGTAAGGGACATTACCTAATTGAATGAAATTAATCTCTGATGGTAGAATTCCAGGCATTCGCAGCAGTGCAGAGAGGGCTGGGGAGAGGAGCGGTTTTAGCAGAGGAGTTGGCAGGACTTCTCAGTGCCCTTTAAATCATGCCAAGTAGACACCCTCAACTTCACATTTTTACAGCCAGCTCTGGCCTCCCATGTCGCCCTTCATATGTAGACCTTAAGTCATGTGAACTCTGTGCCTCCCACCGCCTAAGAGTTGTGGGAGGAATAGATGGAGGACGCGAGAGGAGGAGGAGGTCTGACTTATCTGATGGGCTCTCCTGAGCATATTCCCTGCCTGTCAGAGTATCAGATCCAAGGGATTGGCATAATAGTGTCAGAAACGGATATTCACAGTTACCAGAAGGCTCTGGAGGGAGGTATTGTAGGCAGTTATCAGACCAATGGAAAAGGGAGGCTTCTTCAGATAAAAGGTTCATGGAATGTGATGCAAAATGAAGAGGCAGGAGGAAATCCTCATTTTCCATAAAGAGATCCTGGGTCCTACCATCCCCTTGTTTTTAACAAGAAGTCATGTGCTGACCCAGGGACTTTTAAAGGTATCCACAGTACCTAACCTAGACAGCTTTAGGGCCAGCTCTTCTGTTGTCCTGGGTCAGGGCAAGACTCCGCTAAGATTTTTCAAAGGAAAAAAAAATTGTTTCATTTACATAATAATTTACATGCATATATACAGCTGGTATAGATTGTTCCCAAACAGCATGTCTTAAGAATGGGTTTTGTTTTTCCATTTCTTCTCTTCCCCTATCTCTAAAATTTCTTTTTTTTTTTTTTTAAAGATTCCTTCCTCCCTCCCTCCCTCCCTTTCTTCCTTTCTCCGCCCCCTCCTTATTGTTTGCACTCACTGTCAGCTCGGTTTCTTTTTAGGAGGCACTGGCACCAGGAACTGAACTCTGGGCGTCCTATGTGGGAGGGAGGCACCTAATCGCTTGACCCACCCCCGCTCCCTGTTTGTTATGTTTCTCATTGTGTTTCCTTGCTGTGTCTCTTGGTTGCGTCTTCTCACTGCATCATCTTGTTGTGTCAGCGCACCACACCAGCCTGTAGCGTCAGCTTGCTGTCTTGCTCGTCTTCTTTAGGAGGCACCATGAACCAAACCCGGGACCTCCCATGTGGTAGTCAGGCACCCAACTGCTTGAGCCACATCCGCTTACCTAGAGTTTCTTTTTTAAACCAATATTCGGAGCACTAATGTTCTAGGGGCTTCAAAATTATTCTCTCATTTAATTGTCATAACCTTTGAGGTAGGTACTATTGTTACCTCCATTCTGCAGATGAGGAAACCGGGACAAAGAAGTTAAATAACTTGCCCCTGGTCACATGCTGGGGAGGGGCTCCAGGTTCCATGCCTTAACGTCTAGGCTCTGCTACCTCAGGAGGATCGGGTGGAGACTCAAGAGGTAGTGGAGAAGCTGGGGCCCTGCGATGACAACCCCAGAAGCCTGGGTGGGGTACTGTCCCACCTCTCTGAATGTCCTCTGAAAACCAGCAGAGACTAATTTTGTTCTTTTTTCCATAACATGGGAAGGCTCCTAGGGATAATTTAGCTCATAGCATTTATACAAGTAGGATGTTCAGTGAATCTCCAAATACTAACCAATAAAAAATGGACCTAAATTAAAGCAGGTGTAGTTTCTGGCAAATATGGATAACAACTTCAGAGTTATAAAACGCGGAAAGGCTTACCAAAGGTGGTTATGAAGTCTCTTCTGTGTGTGTAGTGGTATATGCTGGAAAGAAGACAACACGGCTGCCCTGAGGAGAAAGTGAGGACGTGGGGAGCTCCTTCTGCCCTTCCGGGAAGCATTGTAGAGGGTGCAGCAGGCAAGTTCAACCAGGGATTGGTCAGCAGGAGAACTGGCCCCACAAGGAATGGCAAGAAC